>PVKA01011761.1:0-59847 GCA_004027165.1 Ctenomys sociabilis | reverse complement strand
TATCATGGCATACCAAATACTGTCTCTCAAGCAAAAGTTTGTTTGCAACTTTTTTTTGAAGTGAGTAATAAATTATAAAATAAAGACAGAAGAAAAAGAAAAAAAGTCACAGGATTATCCTGCTAAAATGCTGTAATGTCTGTGTAAAAATATGTAACTGTTTATTCATATTCTTTAAATATTTTTCATTTTTTCAATTTTTATTTTCATGTTCCCTAGAGACTTATACATTAACTTATCAACACTTGATGGAAAATATCTGTTCCATGTTATGCCTAAGATGTTTGTTATTCTCACAGATATTGAAATTACACCTGACTACATATGTTGTAGGTTAATAATAAGCTATTCTTCTGGAGGATTAACAACCTAAGTTTTCTGATCAAAAATTAGAGAAAAGGAAGGCTGCAAGGACAGCCACCATTTTGGCCCTATCCTTTTAATGTCAGTGAAGACTCAGGACATTGGAGAACATGTACTGTAACATCATGCAACTCAGTTGTGTCCCAAACTTTCTGATCAAGATTATGGGGCCACCAAACAAACAGATTGATGATGTGGATTGTGCCTAAGGAGAGTTACATGGTTAGATATCATTCTCTGTCTTTCTCAGAGAGGAAATTGGTTAAGCAATGGCAGTGACTCATCCACATGGCTGACACTAACAAAGGATATGCAAACTTATGTACAAGGTTACAGGATAATCCTGAGGGGACTTATCTGATACAAAAGATACATATCATGTTATATAGGTTTTGTTTTATCTTGGTCTTAACCAACCAGCAGAAAATTATAAAAACGAGGTATATAAAATAAATTCATATTAATATGCTGAGATGTGAAAGACTCAAGATAACAACTTCTGAAGATAACCTGTTACTATTATGTGCTGCTGGACTTTGCTGGATTGTTTAGCTGAATTCATGCACTTATAGTATTTAAATGCCAATGGAATACCCATATGTGACAGTAGTAAAAAGAAAAAGGGGATACAAAGGAAGGCACATTCTCTATCTGTATATACAATATAGTTAGGAGAGATATACACCTAATTTCACTTCAATCAATGAGAAGAAAATTTGTACTAATAGTGTTTGGACAGGATATCCTGTCTTTGTCTTGTATTATGTATAACCACTATTAAGATAACAATGTACAAGGTATTAATTATTGAAACTGTTCTATTATTCTGCTTTGAAACTGTCTTATTGCTATTTGTTTCAAGTTTAAAAAATAAAATAAATAATTGAGATAAGTCCAATACAGGTACAAAGAGCATAAGATGAACATTGGCACATTTAAAATAAGCCAATAACTTTTGGGGCGTCCAGTTCATTCCACTCTGGGGTGGGGCTGTTGCTGCATGTGATGCCAGGAATCTAACTGAAGCCCCTGTGTGCTTGCCCAAGCTTGCCTAAGCAGGCACTTTAGACCACTGAGCTATCTCTCCAGACCTAAATCAATAACTTAGTTCTACAAAGTTTACAGAATACTACCCCACAAACATAAAGAATTCTACAAACATCAGAGCTGAAATAATTTGTTAATATTGATGGTTATTTTTCATAAGGAATCGAGCTAAGTTCTTCACAAAACTATTCTCTGTAATATTGAATTCCAGTAGGGAAATAAACAGAAAAGTCATTTTATATTAAAGCACATGAATCTACAGGTTGTTTTCTTTTCTTTCTTTCTTTTTTTTCCATAATGGGGATTGAACTCAGGATCCTGCACTTGCCAGGCAATTGCTTATTCTACTGAGCTATCTCCCTGGCCCAACAGTTTCTTTAATCATCCAATATATATCTCATTGTGTCAAAGCAACTGAAGACCACTGTTAAACGTACAAAAATTCAAATAATATGTACCTAGCCATCGCCCAGCCTCACTTTTCATACGTTAGTTAATACTTGTGTTTTTCTCTTATTCATGACAAAGAAAAATCCTAGAAATATAGTTATGAAAATTACATTCAATGTCTACTATATGTAAATATTACAGCCAGTTTCATTAATAACCTACAGTTAGTGACTTAATAAAAATAGTACTTAAGTCTATTATTTTCTATTGTGGCTTCAATTGGAAACAATCAAACATAAAATTAAAGCATGTTTCTCCTAAGTACTTATTTATATTCTTAGCAGAATGAGGGTAGAATAATGGACAATACATAAGTATAAAAAAGTTATTATCTATTAGAAAAACTGTGTTAAAATCATTATATTAAATCAAAGCAATACGATATGCATGCTGATACAGATTAAATCTTGGTTCAGGGATAAATTCTCTGTAAAGAATATATTTGAGACAATTGTTAACTTTCTAATATGGTTTATTTATTAGATAATATTTTGTATTAATGTCAAATATTTTCAATTTGGTAATTTAACTAATATAAAATAAGGGGTTATATAAGGTTATGTCCTCGTTCGCAGAAAATGTTTAAGTTTAAGAGGGTAAAAATGTATGATCTCTGTAACTAAATCTCAAAGGGTTCAGGAAAGGATAGAGTAGTGGAAAGCCAGAGAAACAGAGAGATACAGATATACTATAAGCTCTTCCAAAATTGACAATAATGGAAGCTTTAAAAACCCAATTTGCAGAACCAATAATATGACATCAAAAACAGATAAAAGGGCTGAGAATATAGTTCAGCAGCATAAGCATCTGCCTGGCAAGAGCAAGGTTACAAGTTTGATACCAAGTACCACCACCACCACCACCACCACAAAAGACAAAAAAATCCTAAGAAAGGGATATGAAAAGGAAGTATTTCTCATGAAAACAGGCTACAACATTTTTTTTTTTTTTTTTTTTTTGCATTTTAGGAAAGTGTTTACTGGGTGTACAGGATTTCACTACTAGATGGGAATTGTAGTGTTCTACCTGTTTACAGCCTCCCAAGAGCTGGGATTAGAGTCTTGAGCTACCACACCCAGTCTCAATTGCTGCCTCAGTGCACCCCGGGGGCGCAGCTGGCACTACATGTCCCCAGATCAAGCCCTGCCCCTCCATCCCTGCACCTGCTTGCAGGTGGTTTAATGTGCTGAGCTATTTGGCTGGCCCAAAAACATTATTAATAAAATCCTAGCACACTGAATTCAACAGCACATTAAAAAATCGTTTATCATGGTCAAGTGGGGTTTATCCGTGAGACATAAGGAATATTTAATACAAGTAGATACATGTGATTTGTAAATAACATATTTATGAATAAATAAATGTGAATTATGATAGTATCAGTATGATCACACATGATTTGTCTCAAGAGATGAACTACAAACATTTTCACAGATTTCTTTTTCTTTTTCTTTTTTTGAAGCATTTAGCACAGGATCTCACAAGGCACCTTGGACTCACAGTGATCCTCCTGTTTTCAGCCTCTTCAGTGCTGGGATTACAGGCATGCACCACCATGTTGAGTCTCAGTGGCCTGCTCAATAAGGTTGAGAGTGGGCCTGGCGTGGCATGTGGTGCCGGGATCAAACTCCAGTGGCTGCAATTGGCTATGCAGGTAATTCGTCCACTTAGCTATCTCACTAGCCCAAAATCTTTTATTTATTTATTTATAAATTTTGTACAGGGTCTCACTACATAGCTCAGACTTGTAGTGATCCTCTTGCTTTCAGCCTTTCCAGTGCTGGGATTATAGGAGTGTGCCTTCACTCCCACCTTCAGTGGCCCACATGGTGTTCCCAGAGTTCTGGTTAGACACAAGATGCAGGACTGTGAATCAGATGCAATTCCTTTTGTTTGCCAGGCAGGTGCTTATGCTGCCAATCTATCTTCTCATCCCATTTTCACAGATTACATCTTTTCATTTTAAAACATCTTGACACCTTCAAAAAGAAGGAAAGTATCTCAGCACAGAAATGGATATATGTGACATGTTCATAACTAATCTCATACTGAATGGTGGAAAGCAGCAAATTTTTCCTGTAAGACCAGCATAACACAAAAGAATTTTCACTACTATTTAACGTGGAATGCAAGACCTACTCAGACAGCAAGTAAGCAAGACAAGAAGTAAAAGGAAGCCAAGACATAACAATATAGCAAAGTTGTCTCTGTTTTCAGATATAATGATCTTACATATAGAAAACAAATATTTTTTATCAAAAAAGTAAGAAATAATAAAGGAAGTGAATCTAGAAACTTAAAGAATGCATTTTCATACTTAAGCATTAGGTACAACAGCCAAGACATGGGAATCAACAAAATGCTGATCAGTAGATGAACCAATGAAGAAAAGCATATTTTTATACCATAGAATATACTGAAGCAGTGGGATTGTTTCCATGGCAGACTGAATTTTAAGAATAACAGTCTTGATTATTGTCAGCAACTGAGCCCAGGAGCCATACACATCAGAATGGAATCATGCTTGGCCCAGTTCTTTGTTCTGCTCTTCCTTATATGCTTTCACCAGTTGCCAAGGTGACTGCAAAGGAATGCAGTGGTTGCTGGTGTAAGGTTTTGTGGCTGGCACTGGTACAGGTTAAAACTCGGGCAAGATACGGTTTGACTCTACTTCCTCTAACTCGTTTTGTTTTTTACCTTTATCTCTTTTATGTTTGCAAAGTTTTAACAAGGCTGAGGAAGGAATGAAAGATTGGGGCAATTTGGGCAGACTCATGCAGGGGTCACTAAGCACAGGAGTCACACTATCATTAAGACATTCCGCGGTGGATTGTGTTGTCCAGTTCAAGCACCTAAGTTAGTTGAATGACAGTGGAGTGCCCATCTTTGACAGGTGTAGACAAAGGAAGAGGTATAGAAAGAAAAAACCATGATGTGTGTGTATAGACAGTAGAGTTGGGATAGATAACACTGTGCTTCTACATAATCCTATCAGAGGCAAGATTTGCACTAATGATGGTTGGACAGGATATTATGTCGGCTTTAGTACTATGGTCATCCACTAGGAAAATAATTATTGAATTTTTGATATAATTCAGGTATAAAAAATAAGATAAGTAAACAGCTATACTCTTAATTTACTAATAAGAGACATTTGCTATAATAATATCTGTAAGTATAATATCATGTATGCACCTTGTATGATACCAAAACATTACGAAAACAGTTTGCAATGTATTAATTTATCGAATCTGTCTTGTTAAGATGTCTTAAAACCGTCTGATTGATACTTGTACTTCAATGAAACAAAAATTAATTAATTAATTAATTAATTAAAAAAAAACATTCTGGGTAAGGTCACAGTGAGTTGATTCTACCTCCATATTTTTCCTATTTCAGGAGGTGAATTGGATATTAAACTACAGCTTCTTTGGCTTGGGATGAGATTAACCCCTCTAGGGCCACCATCCCATACATTATGATGAAGACAGTCTAATGGGCTGAAGTATGTACTCCAGTTATTTCAGAATAAACTTTTGAAATGAATATGGGCAGGCTTCCCAGAATAAAATATGTGGTAGTGCACAAAGAAGGCACATAAAAAAATAAAATTCACAGTCAGGTGTAATGCTGCCAACCCTATATTTAAACCTCTCCTGGAGGCTGAGGCTAGAGGATGGAAAGTTTGAATCCAACCTGAAAAAATTAGTATTTTTCTGAGACCATATCTTAAAGTGAAAAATAAAAGAAGTTGGTGATATAACTCACTGAAAAAAATGAAAGGAAAAAAAACAAAACACTGAAAATTGCCTGAGTATAATGCCCAGTATTACACACACACACACACACACACACACACACACACAGCATCAAAGCAAAAAATAGTAAATGAACTTCTGTCATTTGTAACAGAGATGAATCTCTGTATTATGGTATGTAAAATAAATCAAATGTACTTCTCAGACAGTATCAATTTCAAACCAAGAAGGATCAAACGAGACAAAGCAGGCCACTGCATATTGGTCAGGGGAAAAATTCAAGAGCAAAAGGTAACACTCATAAACATCTATGCACCAAAAACAGGAGCACCCAACTATGTAAGACAAATCTTAATGGACATAAAAACTTCAAACTAAGACCACAATCTTAACAACAGACCTTAACTCCCCCTTACCTCAAAAAGATAGATCAACCAGAAAACAAATTAGCAACGAAGTAACAGAATTGAACCAGAGCTCGGAACAAATGGACGTGGTGGACATATGCAGAGTGTACCACCCAAACACAGCTGAATACACATTTTTTCAGTTGCACATGGGTCATTTTCCAAAACAGACCACATACTAGTCCAGAGGTCATGCGTAAGTTTATGCAAGGAAACAGAAATTATTCCAAATATATTATCTGACGACAGGGCAATAAAACTGGAAATAAATGACAAAAGAAACCAGAAAAACCCACTAAATTCATGGAAACTAAATAAGACCCAACTCAGCAATCAATGGGTCACAGAACAAATTAAACAAGAAATCCAACAATATCT
Organism: Ctenomys sociabilis; assembly: GCA_004027165.1. Classification (NCBI taxonomy): domain Eukaryota; kingdom Metazoa; phylum Chordata; class Mammalia; order Rodentia; family Ctenomyidae; genus Ctenomys; species Ctenomys sociabilis. Next base: position 53,444 of record PVKA01011761.1, on the reverse strand, counting down.
ACAATTCAATGAAAATTCAATCAAAACTTACGGGAATTTATGGGATGCGATGAAAGCAGTTCTTAGAGGGAAAATCATAGCTATGAACTCACACAGGAAAACAGAATGGGAAAAAAAATAGCACCCTAATGTTGCACCTCTGACAACTAGAAAAAAAAGAGCAAAGACAGAAAGAAATCATAAACATTAGAGCAGAAATTAATTCAATTAAGATGAAGAAAACAAATCAAAAAGTTGGTTCTTTGAAAGACTAAATAATGTTAATAAGCCCCTAGACAACCTCAACAAAACAGAAAAGAAAAAATGCAAGTACATGCAAGAAGGGATAAGAAGGGTGAAAACACCATAGACCCAGTGGAAATTCAGAAGATTATCAATAGTTACTTTGAGAATTTCATGCTCACAAAATAGAAGACACAGAAGAAATGGACAGATTCCTCAAAAGGTACAAATTACCAAAACTGAATCAAGAAGATATAACAACTCTCAATAAGCCGATAACAGCCAACGAAATACAATACTTAATAAGAAACCTACCGACAAAGAAAAGTCCAGGTCCTGATGGATTCATAGCTGAATTCTACAAGAAATTCATAGAAGATATAATCCCCACACTCCACAAACTCTTCAGTAAAATTGAAAAGGAAGCAGTTCTCGCAAAATCATTTCTGGAGGTAAGTATAATACTGATTCCAAAACCAGGGAAAGACACAACCAAAAAGGAGAACTACAGGACAATCTCCCTCATGAACATAGACACAAAAATTCTCAATAAAATCCCGGCAAATAGAATACAGCAAATCATCAAGAAGATCAAACACCATGACCAGGTAGGATTATTCCCAGCGATGCAAGGATTGTTCAATATTCAAAAATCTATAGATGTAATATACGATATGAATAGACTGAAATATAAAAAGCACATGATCTTCTCATTTGATGCAGAAAAAGATTTTGACAAAGTGCAACACTCATTCATGTTCAAGGTCCTACAGAAAATTGGAATAGGTGGACTCTACCTTAACTTGATAAAAGCCATGTATGACAACCGAAAACTAATGTAATCCTAAATGGGGAAAAACTGAAATCTTCTACTCTTAAATCAGGTATAACACAAGGTTGTCCTCTGTCATCCTTCCCATTTGATAGGTCTTGAAATCATTAGCAACTGATATTAGAAAAGAGGGAGAAATAAAGGGAATAACAATAGGTAAAGAAGAAGTAAAATTATATCTATTTGCCGATGACATGGTACTTTACTTGGAAGACCCCAAAAATTCCACCAAGCAACTACTAGAACTGATATGAAAATTCACTATCATAGCAGGATACAAAATCAATACTCAAAAGTCAATAGTATTCCTCTATCTAGTGAATAACTATTAACAGATAACAAGCACACTGAAAGGGAAACAATAGAAACAATGCCTTTTACAATAGCATTTCAGAAAATGAAATACTTTGGAATTCACTTAACCAAGGAAGCCAAAGATCTTTTCACGGAAAATTACAACACCCTAAGAAAAGAGATTATGGAGGATTTCAGAAAATGGAAAGATATTCCGTGCTCCTGGATAGGAAGATCCAACATCATGAAGATGGCCATACTCCGAAAATTGCTGTACAGATTTAATGCAATCCCTATCAAACTGCCACCAACATACCTCCCAGACCTAGATAAATCATTTCTAAAATTTATTTGGAACCAGAAAAGATCTGGAATAGCAAAGGCAATCCAGGCCAACAAAGACAAGGCAGGAGGCATCAAAATCCCTGACTTGAAATTATACTACAAAGCCACTGTGATAAAAATCAACATGGTATTGGCATTAAAGTAGACCTGCAGATCAAAGGACTAGATTAGAAGGTGCAGAATCATCCATGACGACTCTCAGCCATCTGATCTTCAATAAAAGAGCCAAACATACTCACTGGAAGAAAGATAGCCTCTTTAACAAATATGCTGGAAAACTTGGCTTCCTACATGCCGAAAACTAATACTTGACCCAGATCTATCACCATGCACTACGCTAAGGTCAAAATGGTTTAAACATCTAAACATTAAAACAGAAACACTCAATCTTTTGGAAGAGAAAGTAGGAGGAACTCTATAAAAAAGCAGGGGTAGGTAAAAAGTTCAAGAACAAACATATATTTGCATGGGAAGCACTTGAAAGAATCAAAAACTGGGATCAACTCTTCTTGAGGATCTTTGGCACGTCAAAATAAATTCCCAACAGAGTGAAAAGACAACACACAAATTTTGAAAAAAGCCTAACTAATAAGCAATGAGACAGAGGTCTACTGTCTAGAACATATAAAGAACTAAGATATAACAGAACCCTGAAATTTAAAGACCCAATTCAGAAATGGACATCTCAGATGAATACACACTTCTCAGATGATGAAATTAAAGAAGTGAATAAATATATGAAAAAACGCTCCACATCGCTAGTCATCCGTGAAATGCAAATAAAAACAACACTGAGCTACCATATCACTCCAGAAAGAATGGCTGTCACAAGGAAATGAACCAATAGCAAATGTTGGAGAGTCTTTGGGGAAAAGGGAACACTTCTCCACTGCTGGTGGGAATGTAGATTGGTACAACCATTGTGGAGGTCAGTGTGGAGACTCCTCAAAAGTGTAGGACTGGAAATCCCATTCAAGCCTGCTATCTGCCTACTGAGAATTTTCCCAAAGGAACTGAAAACATTGTATCATAGGGATATATGTGTACCTATGCTTATAGCAGCACAATTTGTGATAGCAAAATCTTGGAAACAACCAAGATGTCTGTCACATGAGGAATGGTTGAAAAAGATGTGGTATTTCTATATAATGGAGTATTACTCAGCTATGAGGAATGATAAAGCATTTATATTGAAGTGGATGCCACTTGAACATATACTCTTAAGTGAAATAAACCAAACACACATGTGTAAATATAGTATAGTCTCTCTAGTATAAGAAGCAAAAAGTAGATACACAAATAGAAACGCAGAACAACAACTGAGTCAGGTATGGCAAAGTGAATGGCATATGTTGCAGGGTACTAATCAGCTTTTCTTCTGGATGGTTAACAACCTAAGTGCACAGATCGAAATTGGAGAAATAGAAGAGCCACAAGGCCAGCCAACATTTTGACCCTAGCATTTCAAGGTCAGCGAAGGCTCAGGACATAGGAGAACCTGTACTGCAACATCATGAAACTCAGTTGCGCTCCAGATTTTCTGAACAAGGAGATTATGGAGCCACAGAGGAAAGAGATCGAAGTTCTATAGTGTGCCTGGGGAGAGTCATATGGAGAGAAAACTTTCTTTCAGGCTCTCACAGAGAGCAAAGTGTCAAGCATTGGCCGTGACTCATCCACATGGATGACACAGACAAAGCATCTACAGAATAATGTGCAGGATTACAAGATAAACACTCAGTGGACTTTACTGACTTCCTCAGAAACAAAAACTTCATGTTTTGGTATATAGGTCTTACTCTATGTAAGTCTTAACCATCCAGCACAAAAGTGTAAAAATGAGGTATACACTGTGGGGCCATAATAATAAGTTGAGGTATAAATGGCTATGGTTGACAACTTCTTGGGATAACTCACTATTGTTGTGGAATGTTGGACTATGTTGGATTGTATCATTTAGTTCAGGAACGTAAATTAGTTGAATGACAATGGAGTGCCCATCTTTGACAGGTGTAGACAAAGGAAATGATATAGAAAGGCAGAATCATGATGTGTATGTGGACAGTACAGTTGGGATAGATAACACCATGCTTCTACATAATTCTACGAGAGGCAAGATTTGCACTAATGGTGGTTGGACAGGCTATTATGTCGGCTTCTAGTACTATGGACAACCAATAGGAAAATAACAAATTAGAGAGCATTAATTATTCAATCTTTGGTATAATTGTGTTATAAAAAATAACATACACGAACAGCTACACTCTCTTAATTTACTGATAAGAGACATCTGCTATAATAATGTGTTAATTATAATATCATGAATGCACCTTGTACGATACCAAAATATTATGAAAACAGTTTACAATGTATTAATTTATTGAATCTGTCCTGTTGTGATATCTTAAAACTGTCTCATTGGTACTTGTACATTAAGGAAATAAAAAATAATAAATAAATAAATAAATCAAATACAGAAAGATGAATACTTTATGATGTGACTTGTAAGTAGAATCTAAGTGTCAAATTGTTAACAGAGAGAGCTCATTTTCAGAGATCAGAAAGGAGATAAGAATTTTCAGATTATCTAGATAAGGAGGTTTTGCATAAATATACAGTATACTTAGTTGTTTCTAAAAAGAACAATTCTGTGCTAGGTGTTTTTACATGATGAAAATGCGAATGAAAAAGTGGGCATCAGAAATATATGAGGTGCTAGAACTGTCTATGGCCTTGACTTTGCTCATGGTTTTATGATGGTACAGTTTTTATATTTTTAGCTTTTTGAAGCATTTATTACAAGTTCCAGTGTTTTTTCTTCTCAACATTGTACTCAGCAGCTTCCTTGGCTCTCTTTGCCTGGATGCCAAATGGATGACCATTGGCACGGGCCATGAGCAGACTGGTGGATGCCATGAAGTTCTTTTCTTCCTCTGTGATGACCCTGACGTTCTCCTTGTAGACGTTCCTGATGTGCATCACAGGTCCTGTCAGCTGGGTGGCCAATTTGAATTCTTCAGCAGAGTTGTCTCTCTTTTGGGGGGCCAATGATTTTCTGGGGAAAAGGATGAGTTTGGAGTGGTACTCTTTCAGCTGCTGCACGTTGGCACTCAGAGACTTAGTGGATTAGTTCCACAGCCTTAAGTCTACCAAGATGTCAATGGTCCGGGCCATCTTCTTGTGAGTACCGGCCACGCACGGTTCCTCCAGATGGAATCCCCTAAAAGCTCAGACTTTGAGACAGCATACATCAGTCCCAACACATGGTACCGGGCAATGTGGCATGCTTTTGGCCCCCGGGCCTTGCATCTGTGCATCTTCTGAGATGGATGATTGAGACACCTAGCCACAAGCCACTGCCAGTCTTTGTGGAAGTGGGGCTTCAGAATCATGCTCTTCCAGCTGGCACCATGATTGCCTTTTAGGCCGTGGTTCAGCAGAACTGAAAGCTTTTTTTTTTTTTTTTTTAAATAGTACAAAGTAGAATTAAATCAGAAAGCGTCTGGCTCCCGCTCTCACAGCCATTGCAGTACATTGAGCTCCATAGAGACAGCAGTGGGGCAAGTGAGAGCCGGACGGGCACTGGGCGACTCTGTACCTCGCTGAGGAAAACAAGTAAACATGGGCAAAGGAGACCCTAAGAAGCCAAGAGGCAAGATGTCATCATATGCATTCTTTGTGCAAACTTGCCGGGAGGAGCACAAGAAGCACCCAGATGCTTCCGTTAACTTCTCAGAGTTTTCTAAGAAGTGCTCAGAGAGGTGGAAAACCATGTCTGCTAAAGAAAAAGGAAAATTTGAAGATATGGCAAAAGTGGACAATGCTCGTTATGAATGAAAAATGAAAACTTATATTCCTCCTAAAGGAGAAACAAAAAAGAAATTCAAGGATCCCAATGCACCCAAAAGGTCTCCTTTGGCTTTCTTCTTGTTCTTTTCTGAATATCGCCCAAAAATCAAAGGAGAACATCCTGGCCTCTCCATTGGTGATGTTGCAAAGAAACTTGGAGAAATGTGGAATAATACTGCAGCAGATGATAAGCAGCCATACGAGAAGAAGGCTGCTAAGCTGAAGGAGAAGTATGAAAAGGATATCGCTGCCTACCGAGCTAAAGGAAAACCTGTTGCAGCAAAAAAGGGAGTCGTCAAGGCTGAAAAAAGCAAGAAAAAGAAGGAAGAGGATGAGGATGAGGAAGATGAGGATGAAGAGGAGGAGGAGGATGAAGAAGAGGATGAAGAAGAGGATGATGATGAATAAGTTGGCTTTAGCGCAGTATTTTTTCTTGTCTATAAAGCATTTAACCCCCCTGTACACAACTCACTCCCTTTGAAGAAAAAAAAGTTAAAATATAAGGCTGTGTAAGATTTGTTTTTAAACTGTACAGTGTCTTTTTTTGTATAGTTGACACACTACCGAATGTGTCTTTAGATAGCCCTGTCCTGGTGGTATTTTCAATAGCCACTAACCTTGCCTGGTACAGTATAGAGGTTTTAAATTGGCATGGAAATTTAAAGCAGGTTCTTGTTGGTGCACAGCACAAATTAGTTATATATGGGGATGGTAGTTTTTCATCTTCAGTTGTCTCTGATGCAGCTTATATGAAATAATTGTTGTTCTGTTAACTGAATACCACTCTGTAATTGCAAAAAGAAGTTGCAACTGTTTTGTTGACATTCTGAATGCTTCTAAGTAAATACAATTTTCTATTTAAAAAAAAGAATTAAAACAAAAAATTACAATGGTATAGAATTTCACTTAACAGAGTAATATGAATATCACAGTATTTGTTGTTATACATAGTGCTGTCTTCCAACAAGTTATTCATATTTCCAGATATGTGCATGTAATACTGGAAGAAGAAAGAAAAAATGAAAGAATTTCAGAAGAAATTAAACAGAGAAAATGTACAATAAATTGAAAAAAGGATACAAAACAAATTCAGTATTATCTGTTCCTTTCCATAGACCAACAGAAACGAACAACTGCCTTCTGAATTTTTGTTGGTCTATGGAAAGGAGCAGATAATAATTTTTCTGTGATTGTACACTTCTCCTCAAGCTTACTGACACATAATTTAAGATTTTCAAGTTTAATCACAAAAGAAAAACTGAGTAGTTAATACAGGCTGAGAAACACATTGTTGTATTTAAGCTGATGGTGAGTGCTATTAAAAGAAACAGGGTTTAGTGTATTAGTAGTGAAGGTGAAAAGATGCCAGAACTAGGTGGGGCTCAGAGCTGAAAAGATTGGCCCATTTGCTTCAAATCCAGTATTCATAAAAGAGTATTCTGTTTGTGAACATCTGCAAATGTAAAATAGGAAATCATTAGTGTTATAATCTGATTACAGAGGCATTCAAGAGAACAACATATGTACTATTATGGACAAAATCCCAAGAAAAATGCTCTAATATGATTACAGACAATTGATTTTTAGCCATGTAGAGGAGCTAAAATGAAATTTCTGTTTTTTTGCTGCCATTGTAACAATAAACAAACTCGATGGCATTTTTAAGCAACTGCAGATTTCAATACCATTTTCCCTGTAGCTTGTTGAAAACTTCAAGTCCATTCTCATATTTTTCATTTTAATGAAGTACTTTTTGTAGTCTCTCAACTTTACAAGGTGGATAAGTGTGATAAAATGAAGAAATAACTTCTCAAAAATCAAATGAAGGGCACTTCAGGGGAAAGTAATGTAAAAATAAAGCTAAGAGTGTGACTACAAGTATATTCGTTGGAGATCTCAGGCAGAACAGTGCTAGTTTTTTCCAGTGTTCATTCACAGAAGAGATCCCTCACGTAGGTTAAAGCTGTGCTTTACTGATACTTTCAATAAAACTATAGACCATCTAGGAAGATTCAGGGCATTTTCCTTCAGCAATTTCACCTGAAGTCCCAGGGAAAGAAAGTCTTATTTCACAAAGCCACTGAAATTCTTCAAAGAAATCAATGTAAAAAGAAAAAAAAAAAAAAAAAACAATACACTCTTACAGTGAGAAGACCAGAGAAGGATGACAGCTCTTTGGGCCTATGGGCTGGATAGCTAAAAACCAAGTTGAGAGAATTTTTAAGTATCAAACACATGCTTGCCTTTTCAGAAAAGTGAAAGAAACTCAGAAGGCGAAACAAAAAGAAGAGAGTATAGAGGTGTGAATTAGAAAAGTCTTCTTAGGTTTTTGAGAAGTAGACAAAACCTTCCAGCTTTTGCTTTCTAAACTGCATGTAGGGTTAAACTTGTGCCTTCCTTTTTTTGAAAAAAGAATCCGTATCTGTTATCATAGGTCCATTTCTACTTAGTATTTTGGGAGGTTCTTGACAAATAAATTACTATTTTCACTTTACAGATCTAGAGATGAAAAATTATTCTTCAAGAAATTCTTTCAAAGAAGTATAACCTAAAAAGCCTTGATTGATGTGTGACTTGATAAAATAATAAGAAATTGAAATTGAACCAATGCTGTAATGAGATGAAAATTCTGAGGTCTTCCATAAAGGCTGAGTTACTGTAACTCCAAGAACAAACAAACTAAAATAGAGATGTGCAAAATATCATAACACCCAAATCAAACTGCTGCAGACTAAACTTTATCTGAGATAAAATATGTTAAATGGGACTAATTATATATTAGACATAGTATAATGAAAGATTAGTGAACATATAGAAATAGCAACATAAACTGTGAAAACTGAATACAAAGTTACAAAAAATCCTTTCTCCATTCATTACCAAAACAGTAGTGAGCTATGATAATTTCTAGCATACATAAATTGGAATCCTCATAATGAGATGGCAAAAAATGTACAGAAATATTGGCTAAGAATTTCCTCAACTTGGCAAAACTATACTTTTACATATTCAAGGAAATCAATAAAACTAAATAGCAAGTAAAATTAACAAGACAAAACCATAATAAAATTCCTTAAAACTAGTTGGGAAGGGGACTTGTAGGTCAGAATAAGAAGATACTTTGCCAGAGATGGGTGTTCAATTGCTGTTAGAGAAGCTGTATTTGGAGAAGTCCTTTTCATACTAGATGTCAGCTCAAATATTGTAGGTACTTGATCACCCATCTCTGACAAAATAAAACAAAAAAGGGGGATATAAATGAAGGACCATTTTGTAGTGAAAATATATTTATGCATATACAAAATAGGATAGATATACAGCTTACTCTTAGTTTAATGAAAAGAAAGATTTTTACTAATAGTGTTCAGACAAAAGATCATGTCTGCTGTTAATAACTACTATGAAGACAACACTATGCAATGGTTTAATTATTGTAACTATCCTACTAGCCTGTTTTGAAACTGTCACATTGCTATTTTTTCTTATTAAAATTAATTTTAAAAATTTTTAGAAAGGTAGACATACTGAATACAAAGAAAACAATAAGAAAGAAAGCACATTTCTCAGAGGATATAGAGAAATGAGAATATAGCAGGGTGATATTTTCAAAATACTGAAAGAAAAATCACATAAGTTTAAATTTTACAGTGACTCTTCTAATGAATAGAATAAATATGTTACAAGTCATGAACTCTGGCTTCCAGATTTGAGTTTTTAGAAGTGCTTATCTTCGTTTTTGAGCACACTCACTCTCCCTTATTTGCATCTTGTACCCTGGAGGCTGACTGTGGAGAGCCTCATATAGCAAGGAACTGAAGTCCTGGAACAACCATGAATGTAACTGAAATCAGATACCACCATTCCAGATAAACAAATCTTGAGATAATTCAAACTGGAATCACTCAAATAATCTTTGCCTGGATTCAGGGAAATTGAGATATTAAATATATATTAATTTAAATGCTTGGGCTTGGAGAAATTCATTTCATACAAAAAGAAAAATAACATAGGTACTAATGAAACAAGTATTGGAATGTATTTCAATTCCTAGTTCTAAATTGAAAAGGAGAAAGAAATGGTGGAACTGGAGACCAGTGGATGGTGGACATATGAAAGTTGATATCTAAGTAATGTGTAAACTTTGAAGAGATTCAAGTCTAGCAGAAACCTCAGGAATAAAAAGGGGAGGAATTGGTCTGTACCTTTTACTTCTATCTGACTCCTGCCAGTGCTCCCCATTGACTAATTCTGTAAGAAGCAAAGAGGTACGTAGAGTCCTACTGATACAATATCAAACTACAGAGCATGCACAGTTTCAGGATAAATGTGGTTTGAAGATAGCCAACACAAACATCACATTCACAATACATGTCCCTAAATGATAATTCATTTTGTAAGATTTAAGCTATAGAATGGTTCAGAAATGATTACGTTCAATACAAAGCACAAATCAATTTTTTTGTGCTCAGAACCCTGCACTTTCCAGACAAGTGCTTATTCTACTGAGCTATCTCCCTAGTCTGAAATTTTTTACTGAAACTTTCACTGCTATACTTCCTTCCTTTAAACATTATTTTGTTTTGTTATTGAAAAGTAACTAGAAAAGTGAAGAAAAATGCCTTTCTTGAATGGTATTTCTGCCTCTAATTTTCCTAGATTAGCAATATTCATCATGAATATAAAATTGTACTTCTCAACTAGCCATGCAACCCTAAACATAACTGATATTCTAGTATACTATGTTGCTTATCTGAAGTGTTTAATATGTTAGAGACATTCAGCAATTTCTCCATTTAAAAGATTTTCCAACTCATGATGCATTTATTGAAACAAATAAACAAGAAACTTGGCAGTCTGGAAGTATTTGTACAGCAAGGCATACCTCTGTACAAACTGAAGAAACAGCCATGTCTCATATTGGAAAAGTGTAGAAAAATTAGGAATACTATATAAAATTTCTTTCTTTTTTGGTGTGGTACTAGGGATTTAACTCAGAACCCTGCACTTGCCAGACAAGTGCTTAATCTACTGAGCCATCTCCCCAGTCTGAAATATTTTACTGAAACTTTCACTGCTATACTTCCTTCCTTTAGACATTATTTTGTTTTGTTATTGAAAAGTAACTAGAAAAGTGAAGAAAAATGCCTTTCTTGAATGGTATTTCTGCCTCTAAATTTCTCTTATGGAAGAGGAAAGGTTTGCAAATTAATAATTGCTGTGATCTTTATAAGAGAATTGAAAAGAATAGCAAGCAGGAAAGTTTTACATTGTTTTTGTGATAAAGCATCCTTCAAGCCTTGGAAACTATGGTATTTCTCACTTATCAACAGAAAGTGTGCGTTTTCTACAAAGACTTCAAAAATGTCATCACTAAGTTTGAAAATAATTTCCCATTGTTATTTTAAACAATATGAGTATTTAAAAAGATTTTCAAATAAAATAATATTCTTTATTTTTGTGTGTTTATGAATTATATGACAAAATGGAAAGAAATTAAAATCCAAACACAAGTACTATTCAAAATAATTTTGGGGAGAGAAGTCTCTATCATGTTCAGCAACGTAGGCTTCAACAGGTAGCAAGTTCAGAGGAATGGTGTAGGTATACAACAACTGTATAATTTTACAACTGTAGCAAGTTGTAAAATTAATTGCAGGAAAAAATAAAAAATGAAAACAACGGAAGTAATTTTTCCGTAAACTTTAGCTTTTCAGAGGAGGAAATGTCACTACTGATTAAATGGGAAAATAATGTGCATTTTGCTCATAGAAAAAGATATTAAATGTTTTGTACAATAATGAAAAGAGGAAATTAAAATAAAGGAGTTGTAGTGGATTTATAATTGGTTGTAAACTTGTTACATTCAGCTGAATTGAACTACTGTGGTACTTGATGTGGGAGGCCCACCTTAGGATTGTTGTCAGCAGCATAAAAGACAGAACTGAGAAGTTGTCACAGCACTACTAGGGATGTGTTTGGAGAAGCTCTTGAAGCTGTTGGAAGCCATTGGTTTTCCTGGGCTGTTCTGCTGCATAAGCTCGTCATGTTGCTTTCCAGATGAATTTGACTGTTCTTGTCAGGAACTCATTGATGCTAAGAATGGCTTTGATTCACTTTTAGAAGCTCTAGTCCTCATGTTGAACACTGTTTCTTGGTCCAGTTCAAGATTCCTTAGTCTGTTAGGACAGATCCTTCATTCCACTGACATAAATGTCCTAGCTTCCTCAATTGACATTTGATCCTTTCCAGCAAAGATCACCAGTTAGACTAACGGGATGTATTTTTCTGAGCTCTAGGGTTTCACCTGGACTCACACAAGACAGTAGCATCTGGGCGCTCCACTGAGTTATTGTGTGAAAAGGTTTTCTACCCACATTGTATATCATTCTTTGGGTGAATCATTATAAAATAATAACATAAAATGTGTCCTATATATCATTTCCATTGAAAAAAACCATAAAGCAAAACTGAAGTGGCAGGCCCTCACACATGCGTGAATATGAAATGATGTTGTTTAGAGGAAAAGATATAAAATCTATGAAAGAAAGACTAGAGAATAAGATATAGTTCCACTTCTGTGTCTTGTTTGTTGTGGTTTGGATTAGCAGATTTGGAGGTTTGGAGAATGGAAGCATTTGAACAACTCTGTAAAAGATATTGTGTTAGGGGCAAATGTCAAAGAGTGAACATCAATAAGGATATAATAGGTAAAATAATGGACTGTGTGTCTTGGGTAGGTACGAAAAAGTGAAAATATTGAAACACTAAATTATGAAAAAACTGGAGTGACAAGTACATGTGACATATGGGTCACTGATAAAATTGAAGATTTTGGGGGATCAACTTTACCAAGAGATTATAAGAATTAAGGTGTGAACATGTATTCTGGATGATAAAGTTGTGGAAAAATGATTTGGATGAAGGAGTTCAAATAAAGGAGAAATCTAGTGATCGGTATAAACCTTCAGTTTACAGATACAGACTAATTAAAAGCTTGAGACAGAAAGGAAGATATGCTTGTTACAGGGTAATGATATCATTAATCTCTTCTGGATGTAGAAAAACTAAAGTTTGCAGACCAAAAGTCAGAAAAATAGAGAGCTACAAAAATATGAAATAATTTGGCCCTACCCTTCAAGGTCAGTGAGGACACAAAACATTAGAGAACTTGTGCTGTAGCATCCTGTAACCAACATCAGTGGTGTCCCAAATTTTCTGATCAATGAGATTATGAGGCCACCAAGGAAAGTGATCAATGATGTATAGCGTGCCTAAGGATTGTCAATTGGAGAGAAAATATTCGCTGAGGCTTTCAGAGAAAGAAAATTTGTCAAACAATGTTTCTGATTCATCCAGACAGCTAACATTCACAAAAGATGCACAAGGTGCTATACATGGTTCCACGGTAAATCCTGAGGGTATTTGACTGACCTTCTCAGATACAAAAGTTACATTTTTACTTATACAGGACTTGCTTTTTTAATTTATTTTTTATTGTATTGAAGTACAAATATCAATCAGACAATTTTAAGACACCTTAACAAGACAAATTTGATAAATTAATACATTGAAAACTGTTTTCATAATGTTTTGGTATCGTACAAGGTGAATACATGATATTATACTTACAGATATTATTATAGCAGATGTCTCTTATCAGTAAATTAAGAGAGTGTAGCTGTTTACTTATGTTACTTTTATACCTGAATTATATCAAAAATTCAATAATTATTTTCCTAGTGGATGACCATAGTACTAGAAGCCGACATAATATCCTGTCCAACCACCATTAGTACAAATCTTGCCTCTCATAGGATTATGTAGAAGCACAGTGTTATCTATCCCAACTATACTGTCTATACACAAACATCATGGTTTTTTTCTTTCTATACCCCTTCCCTTGTCTACACCTGTCAATGGTGGGCACTCCATTGTCAATCAACTAACTTAGGTGCTTGAACTCGACAGCACAGTCCTACACAGTCCAGCATTCCACAACAATAGTGAGTTATCGGAAGAAGTTGTCGACCATAGCCATTTACAGCTCAGCTTAATATTATGGCCTCACAATGTATACTTCATTTTTATACTTTTCTGCTGGATGGTTAAGACCTAGATAGAGCAAGACTTATATATCAGCACATGAACTTTATATTTCTTATGTGGTCAGTGAAGTCCTCTCAGGGTTTATCTTGTAGTCCTATACATTGTTCTGTAGATCCTTTGTGTCATCCATGTGGATGAGTCACGGCCAATGCATGACCAGTTTGTTCCCTGTAAGAGCTTGAGAGAAAGTTTTCTCTTCAGGTGACTCTCCCCAGGCACATTATAGAACTTCAATCTCTTTCCTCTGTGGCTCTATAATCTGCTTGTTCAGAAAATTTGGAGCTCACCTGAGTTTCATGATGTTGCAGGACAGGTTCTCCTATGTCCTGAGTCTTCGCTGACCTTGAAAGACTAGGTCCAAAATGTTGGCTGGCCTTGTGGCTCTTCTATTTCTCTTACTCTGACTTGTAAACTTATGTTGTTAACCATCCAGAAGAAAAGCTGATTAGTATCCTGCAGCTTATGGCATTCTCTTTGCCTTGTCTGACTCAAATGATTTTAGTTGTTGTTGTATGTTTCCTTTTGCATTTCTGCTTTTCGCTTGTTATACTAGGGAGACTATATGATATTTGGACATGTGTGTCTGGTTTATTTCACTTTAGAGTATATGTTCAAGTGGCATCCACTTCAACATAAATGCTTCAAGCTGATCATTCTTCATAGCTGAATAATACTCCATTATATAGAAATACCACACCTTTTTCAACCATTACTCATGTGATGGACATCTTAGTTGTTTCCAAGATTTTGCTATCATACATTGCGCTGCTATAAACATAGGTACACATATGGCACTATGATACAATGTTTTCAGATCCTTTGGGAAAATTCCCAGTAGTGGGATAGCCGGCTTAAATGGGATTTCTAGTCCTACTATTTTGAGGATTCTCCACACTGACCTTCACAATGGTTGTTCCAGTCTACATTTCCACCAGCAGTGGAGAAGTGTTCCCTTTTCTCCACAATCTCTCCAACATTTGTTGTTGGTTGATTTCCTTATGATAGCCATTCTTTCTGGAGTGAGATGGTATCTCAGTGTTGGTTTTATTGGCACTTCACGAATAGCTAGCAATGTGGAGCATTTTTTCATATATTTATTTCGTCCTCTGAGAAGTGTGTATTCATCTCAGATGCCCATTTCTGAATTGGGTCTTTAAATTTGAGGGCCCTGTTATATATTAGTTCTTTATATATTCTAGACAGTAGTCCTCTGTATGATTGCTTATTAGTTAGGATTTTTTCAAAATTTGTGGTTTGTCTTTTCACTCTGTTGACAATTTCTTTTGACATGCAGAAGCTCCTTAAGAAGAGTTGATCCCAGTTGTTGATTCTTTAAAGTGCTTCCCGTGCGAATAATGTTTGTCTATGAACTCTTTACCTACCCCTATGTCTTCAAGAGTTCCTCCTACTTTCTCTTCCAGGAGATTGAGTGCTTCTGTTTAATGTTTAGATCTTTAATCCATTTTGACTTTAACTTAGTGCATGGTGATAGTGCTGGGTCAAGTTTTAGTTTTCGCCATGTTGAAGCACTTGCTTTAGTTTGGTATTAACCATCCAGCAGAAAAGCATAAACATGAGTTATGAAATGTAATGTTGTATTAATATGCTGAGCTGTGAATGGCTCAATTTAACAACTTATGAGAATTAGCAGTTCTAATGATGTCCCAAAACTATTATGGACTATTAAACTCTATAGGGTTATTTTGCTGAATTCAAGTACCTACAATATTTGAACTGGCATCACGTATGAAAAGATACTTTAAAGACTTCTGATATAGCTACTCTAAAGGCAATAGAACACTCATCTCTGGAAAAAAAATTAAGGGATATAAGTAAAGGATCATTTGTAGTGAAAAATATGTGTATGTACAAAATAGGATAGATATACAGCTAGTTTTTCTTAATTCAATCAGAAGAAATGTTTGTACTAATACTGTTTTGACAATATACCATGTCTGCATCTTGGCCTCTGATTAACCAGTATGAAGACAATGTATTAATTACTGTAAATGGCCTACTAACCTGTTTTTAAATGGTTTCATTATTATTTGATTTTGTTTAAAATCAATAAAAAATAAATAAAATTGCATTTCCTATTAAAAATAAAAGGAAGATAGTAAGTAAATTAATACCAAATTAAAACTAGAACAATGATCAGAATGTTGATATATAAACAAAGCAAGGATAAATATAGAAAAACGGTCAAATGATGTTCCTTTTGAAGGTGATTGACTTTTATTCAGTTTAATAGGGTTTTGTCGTGCAGGGTCCTAAGTTCAATCCCCAGTACTGCAAAAAATGTAGAATTTTGTTGAGTGTAGATTCTGGTGAACAAAAACTGTGTAAAATATGTTGTAACTTCTGAAGATGTTAGGAGGTTAACAACCAGAAAACACTAAAGAAGAGCATATATGGAACAAACTGAGAAGGAAAAATGTTTTGCAAGCAGTAATATAAAATGAGAACCAACTGCAAGTTAAAATATGACAAAAAGAACAATTCAAACATACAAAGAATCAAATTCAGAAACATCAGAGGGAATAAAAATGCTCACCCAGGAGAAGTGCAGAGTACTATTCCAGCTGAAATGTATGAATTAACAGTGTCTGAAGCAAAGAAACAACATCAGTAAGGTCATGAGGAACTCAAAGCAGAAATAACTCCTGAAATAGAAAGAGGAATTGAAAAAAAAATTTTGATAAAAAAGAATTCTTTGAAATAGTAGTATCTGAAATACAGAAACAACTCCGGAAATACACAGAAGAAACCCAACTTGGAAGAAACTCTGCAGAAAAAGAATTAATAACTACCTCTAAAGAACACATGGATAAAAAGTAGAGGAGATCAGAAATAGCATGGATTCCTTGAATGAGCAAAACAGAAAAGAAATAGAACACATGAAACCGAGCCAAAGAGATATAAAAGAACTAAAATTATCAAGCACGAGTCTACAAAACTGTTTGAGTGAAAGGGAAGTCATAGTTTCAGATCTTGAAGACTCTGGTGCACCTAGGGAAAAGGTGAGAAAGGATCACTTAAAAACAACAAAAATGCAGGAAAAAAATCCATCACCTGCAAGATGATACCAGGATGAAATGTGAGAATAATTGGTATCAGTGAGAATGAAAGAGTCAATACAAATGACATGAAAAGAATCTGGGGAGAAGTAATAGCAGAAAAATCCCCAAACATGAAGAAACAAACCAACATTCATGTAACAGAAGCACACAGAACACTAAATAACTTGAACTCAAGTAAAAACACAATGAGATATGTAATAGTCAAGATCCCAGAAATCCAACACAAAAATAATATACTGAAAGCTTCTAGAGAGAAGAAGCAGATCACATTCAAAGGAAAACCCATCAGAATTACAGCCGACTTCTCTACACAAACCATGAATGCAAGGAGAACATGGAGCACAGTTCTTCAAGTCCTGTATGAAAACAAATTCCAGCCCAGAATATTATAACCTACAAAACTCTCATTCAAGTTTGATGGAGAAGTGAAATACTTCCACAACAAAGAACAACTAAAGAGTTTCATGATGACAAAGCCATCCCTAGGCTGCTGAAAGATGTTCTAGAGAGAGACCACAATGACCAGAAATCCACAAATGAGAATGGAAGGAACCCACTAAAAACTAAACGGGATGGACAATTAAACACAGGATACAAAAGAGTAAACAACAGCAGGTAAATATCATGACAAGCATAACTCAACACATTTCAATTATAACCAATTATGTAAATGGACTCAATTCACCAATTAAGACAAATAGACTGGCACAGTGGGTTAGGAAACACAATACAACAACATGTTGTATACTAGAAATACACTTAACTCAATAGGATATTCATAGGCTTAAAGTCAAAGGATGGAAAACAATACTAAATGTCCCAGCACCTCAGAAAAAAGCAGGAGTAACAATTGTGTTCTCGGACAGTCTGAATTTTAAACCAACAAGGATCAAATGGCACAAAGAAGGCCACTATATATTAGTCAGGAGAAAAATTCAAGAGCAAGAGGTAACACTCATAAATATTTATGCACTAAACGCAGGAGCACGCATCTATGTAAGACATATCTTAATGGACATGAAAAACATAATATCTAAGACCACAATATTAACAGGACACCTTAACACCCCCTTATCTCAAAAAGATAGATCTTCCAGACAAAAAACTAGCAAGGAAGTAGCAGAACTGAAGCAGAGCTTCGAATAAATGGACCTGGTGGACATTTACAGTGTTCTACTCAACCACAGCTGAATACACATTTTTACCAGCCGCACACGGATCATTTTCTAAAATAGACCACATATTAGTCCAGAGGTCATATGCATGAAAACAGAAATTATCCCATGCACATTATCAGAACACAGGGCAATGAAACTGGTACTAAATGACAAAGTAAACCAGAAAAACCTGCTAAATTCATGGAAATTAAATAATACTCGACTCAGCAATCAATGGGTCACAGAAGAAATTAAACAAGAAATTCAATAATATCTACATTTTAATGAAAATTCAAGCAGTACTTTCTGGAATTTATAGGATGCAATGAAAGCAGTTCTCAGAGGGAAAACCATGATTATGAAATCACACATCAGGAAAACACAGTGGAACAAGTGAACTCCCTAATGATGAACCTCCGACAACTAGGACAAGAACAGCAAATGAAACCCAGAGCAGAAATATGGGAAGAAAGCTTAAAGACTAGATAGAAATTAATTCAATTGCGATGAAGAAAACAGCTCAAAGAATCCACAAATCAAAAAATTGGATCTTGGAAAGGCTAAATAAAGTTGATAAGCTTCTAGCTAACCTCATCAAAAAAGGAAAGAAAAATTTCAAGTATATGCAATAAGAGATGAAAAGGGTGAAAACACCACAGACCCAGCTGAAATTCTGATTATCAATAGTTACTTCGAGAATCTTTACACTCAGAGAACGGAAGACACAGAAGAAATGGACAGATTCCTCGAAAGGTACAAATTACCAAAACTGAACAAAGAAGATAAAACAACTCTCAATAAGCAATAACAGCCAACAAAATACGAAACTTAATTAAAAAGTCTACCGACAAAGAAAAGTCCAGTTCATGATGGATTCATAGCTGAATTCTACAAGAAATTTACAGAAGATACAATCCCCACACTCCACAAAAGCTTCAATGAAGTTGAAAAGGAAGCAGTCCTCACAAAATCATTTCTGGAGGTAAGTATAATACTTATTCCAAAACCAGGGAAAGACACAACCAAAAAGGAGAACTACAGGCCAATCTCCCTCATGAAAATAGATGCAAAAATACTCAACAAAATCCTGGAAAATAGAATACAGCAAATCATCAAGAACATCATACACCATGACCAGGTAGGATTAATCTCAGGGATGTAAGGATGGTTCAGTACTCCAAAATGTATAAATGTAATACACTATATTAATAGACAGAAATCTAAAAACCACATGATCATCTCAATTGTTGCTGAGAAAGCTTTTGACAAAGTACAACACTCATTCACATTCAAAATCGTACAGAAAATTGGAATAGATGGCCTCTACCTTAACTTGATAAAAGCCATTTTTGACAACCCAAAAGCTAATATAATGCTAGATGGGGAAAAACTGAAAATGTTTACTCTTAAATCAGGTATAAGACGAGGATGTCTTCTATTTCCCCTCTTGTTGAACATAGTCTTGTAATCATTAGCAACAGCCACCAGAAAAGAGAGAGAAATAAATGGCATAAGAATAGGTAAAGAAGAAATTAAATCATCACTATTTGCAGACGACATGATTCTTTACTTGGAAGACCTCAAGAATTTCACCAAGAAACTACTACAACTGATAGGGAAATTCAGTTGCATAGCAGGACACAAAATCAATACTCAAAAGTCAATAGCATTCCTCTACACAGATAACAAACACACTGAAAGAGAAACAATACTTTTTACAATAGTCGCAGAAAATGAAATACCTTGGGATTCACTTAACGAAGGAAGTCAAAGATCTTTTCATAGAAAATTAAAACACACTACGAAAAGTAATTATACAAGATTTCAGAAAATGGAAAGATATTCCCTGCTCATGCATAGGAAGAACCAACATCGTGAAGATGGACATACTCCCAAAATTGCTGTACAGATTTAATGAAATCCCTACCAAAATGCCAGCAACATACTTTGCAGACCTAGAGAAATCATTCCTAAAATTTATTTGGAACAGCAAACTATCTAGAATAGCAAAAGCAACTTTGGCCAATAAAGACAAGGCAAGTGGCATTACAATTCCTGACTTGAAATCATATTACAAAGCCACTGTGATAAAATCCACATGGTATTGGCAATGCAATCAACCCAATGATCAATGGAATAGATTAGAAGACACAGAGGCATCTAGAATCACACTCAGCCATCTGATATTCAACAAAGTGGCCAGACAAGCTTACTGGAAGAAAGATAGCCTCTTTAAGCAATGGTGCTGGAAAAACTTGGCTTTCTACATGCCGAATACTAAAACTTGACCCAGTTCTATCACCATGCACTAAACTAAAGTCAAAATGGATTAAAGATCAAACATTAAAACAGAAATACTCAATCTCCTGGAAGAGAAAGTAGGAGGAACTCTTGAAGAAACAGGGGTAGGTAAAAAGTTCATGAACAAGCATATATTCGGATGGGAAACACTTGAAAGAATCAGCAACTGGAATCAACACTCCTGACATGCAGGAGTTTCTGCATGTCAAAAGAAATTGTCAACAAAGTAAAGGCACAACCCACAAATTTTGAAAAAATCCTAACTAATAAGCAATCAAACAGAGGTCTGCTGTCTTGCATATATAAAGAACTAATATATAACAGGGCCCTCAAATTTAAAGACCCAATTCAGAAATGGGCATCTGAGATGAACATACACTTCTCAGAGGACGAAATTAAAGAAGTGAATAAATGTATGAAAAAAATGCTCCACATAAATAGCCATCCATGAAATGCAAATAAAAACAACCCTGAGATACCATCTCACTTGAGAAAGAATGGCTATCATAAGGAAATCAACCAACAACAAATGTTGGTGAGGGTGTGGAGAAAAGGGAACACTGCTCCACTGCTAGTGGGAATGTGGACTGGTATAACCATTGTGGACATCAGTGTGGAGACTCCTCAAAAGTGCAGGAAAGGATATCCCACTCAAGCCTGCTAACCTCCTACTGGGAATTTTCTCAGAGGAACTGAAAACATCATATCATAGTGATATATATGTACCTATGTCTGTAGCAGCAGAATTTGTGATAACAAAATCTTGGAAACAACCAAGATGTCCATCACATGAGGAATGGTTGAAAAAGATGTGGTATTTCTATATAATAGGGTATTACTCAGCTATAAAGAATGATAAGCTTGTAGCATTTATATTGAAGTGGATGCCACTTGAACATATACTCATTAGTGAAATAAACCAGATACATGTGTGTAAATATCATGCTCTTCCTACTATAAGAAGTCAGAGGAAGAAACACATATAGAAATGTACAACAACAACTAAAGACAATTGAGTCAGATAGTTAGGGCAAACCGTATGGCATATGCTGCAGGGCACTAATCAGCTTTTCTTCTGGATGGTTAACAACTAAGTGCATAGATCAAAATTGGAGAAATAGAAGAGCTGCAAGGCCAGTCCAAATTTTGGCTCTAGCCTTTCAAGGTCAGTGAAGCCTCGGGCCATAGGAGAACCTGTACTGTTACATCATGAAACTCAGTTGTGCCCCATATTTTCTGAACAAGGAAAATATGGAGCCACAGAGCAAGGAGGTCAATGATCTATAGTGTACTTCAGGAGAGTCACTTGAAGAGAAAACTTTCTCTCAGGCTCTCATAGGAGCAAAATGGTCAAGCATTGGCCCTGCATCATCCACATGGATGACATAAAGGATCTATAGAGTATGGTACAGGATTACAAGATCAACCCTGAGGGGACTCCACTGACCTCATCAGAAACAAAAGCTACATGTTTTGTTATAAAGGTCTTGATCACTCTCAGTCTTAACCATCCAGCAGAAATGTATAAAAATGAGGTATATAACATGGGGCCATAATAATAAGTTGAGCTGTAAATGGCTATAGTCAGCACCTTCTTCAGATAACTCACTATTATTGTGGAATAATGGACTGTGATGGATTGTGTTGCCAAGTTCAGACACCTAAAGTCATTTAATGACAATGGAGTGCTCATCTTTGACAGGTCTAGACAAAAAAAGGGTGGGATACAAAAGAAGAATCATGATGTGTATGTATAAACAGTACAGTTAGGATAAATATGCCATTCTTCAGCATAATTCTATGAGAAGCAATATTTGCATTAATAGTGAATGGACACGATATTATGTTGGTTTCTAGTACTATGGACATCCACTTGGAAAATAACAAGGTAGAAAGTATTAATTATTTAATCTGTGATATAATTCAGGTATAAAAAATAAGTAAACAGCTACACTCTCTTAATTCACTGATAAGAGACATCTACTATAATAATGTAAGTATAATATCATGTATGCACCTTGTACTATACCAAAACATTATGAATACAGTTTGCAATGTATCAATTTATTGAATCTGTCCTTTTAATTTGTCTTGAAACTGTCTCATTGCTATTTGTTCTTCAATAAAATAAAATAAATAAAAAACATTTAAACACTATCAGCCACAGTCAGTGAAAAGAAAGACAAAATATGTTCTAGAAAAATCAAGAATTATTCTATGGAAATATCGAAAATGAAAAATCTCAGTATTGAAGCAGATAGGAGGTCAATTTGAAGAATTCTGAAGATAAATTTTGTTAGATGTATGCCATCTATTTTTAGTCACAATAATGCCTTATAGCAGTCAGTCATAAAACCTTGTGGTATATGACAGACATCATTTAATTAACTCAGCAGCTAAATGTTTAGGTGAGCTTAGCTAATCATAGTGAGGTTCGCTTATTAGACTCGGAATCTGCTGGCTATGACTGATATACAAATGGTTTCGAAAATATAGTTGATATTCCAGAGCTGTTTTCCATTTGTGTCATCTTCTTTAAGGCAGTGTTGGTCATTTTATCATAGCAGAAAATCCTCAGTAAGTGAGCCCAGTGGCAATTATTATCCCTCTTCCTGTGTCAAAATTGCAAATATCACATCTGCCAGAATAAGTCATAGGTGCAAGTACTTGGCATTTTTACTGCCAAGTAAAAATGGCAAGGCTGAGAGGCCATTAAATTATCATTATCTTGTTTGGTTAAAAACTGCTAATAATTTCCTGAAGTATTTACAAAACTAATTTTTCTCATGTCAGGGCGATGGCTCAGGCAAACACAAGGACAAATTTATCTCCCAGTCCCACATGCCATGCCAGCCCCACAGGCGCACGTGCCAGCCATCAAAACCAGGAGTGGTGAGGCATGACTATATTCCCAGACCTGGAGAGACTAAAAAAAGGAGGATCACTATTAGTCCCAGCTGCAATATAAAAAAATATATAAATGAATGAATGAATGAATGAATGAATGAATGAATGTGTGTTTGTCATGATAACCTTGTGGCTCCTGGATTGAAGAACACACATAAAGTTTTTTCAGGAGAAAAAGGTTTTTTTATAATCGATTTAATGTAAGATCCTTTAACTGCTCAATAATTTGTGACCAAAGTAATATTTGCAGTACTTTTAATCAAATATTATTAAAATTGGATGTATTTTAGGAAGCAAACTAATTGAGTAAGCAAGCAGGCCAGTCAATTTTTCCTTCCAGTATGGAACTTCTGACACATATATTTTCCAAAAATAAATGTCATGAAACTTTGATAAATTATTTGAAGTATCTACTTTTAGAATTGCACATACACAGAGAAAATTTGGATGGCAGCCAAAACACAAAGCACAAAATTGTCATGGAGTTAATTCACTGGCGTATGAGTACACATGCACATTCCTCATCCTTAGGATGAGCATAACAAATACATCTCCAAATCAAAGAAAATATTTGGAAAACTTAGCAGAAAGAACCTGAAGCAACAAGGTTGCTGGATGTGTGAGAAGGAGGACTTGGAGGGAGAGTACCATAAAAGATGATACTCTAATTATATGCTTAAATTCAAATCAAATATAGCTTCTCTTACAGCATTGGAGGACCCATCACTGACAAAACAAAACAGTGAGATAAAATTAAAGGAGCATTTTGTAGTGAAAAAATATGTAAGTATACACAAGATAGTATTCTTTGGAGTAATAGAAGAACTAGGACTTTAAAGTGATGAAAACAATAGTGATGAAAAGTGATGAAACAAATAGTGAACTTGAATAGTAAATAAAAATTAAGTACTCTGACGATAGAGGAGTGATAAAGAAATTGAACATAAGATAAAACTAGTTTCACTTAGTTCATTGAGAAGAAAGTTTTGTACTAATGGTGTTTAGACAAGGTAAGTCTACATCTTGTGCTCTGAATAACTACCATGAAGAAAACAATATGCAATGTATTAATTATTGTAACTGTCATACTAACAGGTATTGAAACCGTTTCATTGCTCTTTTACCTTTTTTCATTAAAATGAACAAATAAAACGCAAAATAAAAATAACAAGTCTCTGAAGAAACTGCATTACATATATGTCATATAATGAGCAAAATTTATATCTATGACTTAAACAAAATTCATTGATGACATAGCCATTTGAATCTAGCTTACATATTGTCTGTGAATTTAAAACAAAAAGTATTCTTTGGAGTAATAGAAGAACTAGGACTTTAAAGGAGCTATTGTGATTATATTCAGTGAGATAAAAGAAAATAAGTAAAATATGAAAGTCGAGTAAATATTAGCAAACACAAATGTGACAATGAACCAAATAAAATTATAAAACTTTTACAGTTGAGTAATGGACAATATGAAACAAAAATGTGAGTAATTTTGTTTCAAAGAGAAAAGTGATGAAACAAATAGTGAACTTGAATAGTAAATAAAAATTAAGTACTCTGACGATAGAGGAGTGATAAAGAAATTGAACATAAACAGTATCAAATATTGCAGGAAGGGGCTGGGGAGACCATGCCTGCCATGCTCAAGAACCCAGGATTAATTCCAGGTATCATATGCATACTGGCCATGGAGCCCTTTTCATACGTTGCTGACCACTGAAACTTGGCATGGTTGAACCAAGTGAGCCTCATTCCAGGGATGTAAGGATGGATCAACATATGTACATCAATTAGTATAATCCATCACATAAGCAAAGGACAAAAATCACATGACCATTCCAAGAGTTATAAAAAAGTCTTTTGTTGCCATGATTAATTTTATTATAAAGAGGAAAAACAGCAGAAACAAGGAGAAATAGCAACAAACAATACATATGATGTAGAATTTCAAATAAAGAATAAAAATTTAAGAATGGTTTCCATATTACATATTTTTATTGTAAAATCTGTTGTTCAGATTAATAGATATAGGCATGTAAGATTGACCCAAAAATTAAACATTGAGGCTTACTTTAAATAAACCTTAATTTTTTGTCTTTTTAAATGTCTTTTTTTTTGAATATTAAAGTAATATATGTTTATTGAAAACAATTTGGGAAGTGAATAAAAATGTGATAAGAATTAAAATAACACAGACAAAATGATTATTAGCTTTTTCACATTACCTTGAAACATAAAAAATAATTGTATTTCCTGTAATGTGTTTGTGTTTACTTTTTTTATCCTACATATGCTACATTCATTTTAAACATAATATCTAATGCTGTACTATTTAATTCTAGCAATAACCTTATGAATTATAATGATTTTATTGCATTTTGTACATAGGGAATTTAGGCACTGAAAGATTGACTAATTTACCATAGCAAATTGCTTATCCAATGCCAGATTTGGTTTCCGCAATAAATCCTCCTAAGATTATTCTTCCTAAGGGCTGGCCAAATAGCTCAGAGGATTAAAGCACCAGCAAGCAGACACAGGGGTTGGGGGTTTGATCTCTGGGCCTGCTGTGAGTGGTAGCATGCACCTGTAATCCTAGCATTTGAGAGTCTGTAAATAGAAGGATTACAATAAGTCTGATCTAGTAGTGAAACACTGTACACCCTGTAGACCCTTCCCTAAAGTACAGAAAAAAATATTCTTCCTTACATATGTATTATTCCATTTTTGTATACACATACAAAATTATGTATATAATTCCATTTTTAAAAGAAAAATAAAAAAATTAAAAGAAAAAATGTTTGAAGTTAGTATCCCAAGGACTGTCATGAAATTGTTTTTAAATGTCTTTTAAAATGCATTTTATAGAGAGTGTATGAATTGTCTTTGACAAGCTCCTACATCCAATCACAATTAAAACCGTGGAGAAAACAAGTCTAAAAGGACCTGAGCTAAGCTGACAAAATCCACTTAAGACAAACTTACTGCCATCATCATATTAGACAGTGAGCCACAGAAATCTTTGCTAGAAAAGCAGGAACTAAATAAGAATATCTACTATCACCACTACTATTCATTACAGTACTTGAAACATTAGCTAGAGCAATGAGTTTAGAGAAAGAAATAAAAGGGACATGTTTATAAAAGGAAAAAGTCAAATTACCATTATTGACAGACAGCATGATCCCCTACATAAAAGACCAAAACTTTCTACCAAAATATAATAATCAATAGTCATATTTTGCAATGCAGGATGATATGAAATCAACATAAAAAAGCAATAAAGTTTCTGCACACCAATGATGAATTCACTGAGGAAGAAATTAGGAAAAATATACCTTTCATGAGGGCATTAAGAAAACTAAATAATTTTCAATTACACTAAAAATAGATAGACCTCTACAGAGAAAACCATGCCTCTCTGAAAAGGAAGACTACAGAAGACATCAGAAAAGAGAAATATAACACCTGATCCTGGATAAACAGAACCAATATCATTAAATTTGTTGCACTTCCAAAACTGATATAAAATTTTAATGCAATATCACTATTCATAATAAAACTAAATTTCTAATCAAAATCTTACTAGCATTCCACATACATCTATAGAAAACATCCTAATATTCATATGAAACCAGAAGAGACTGAGGATAGCATTAAGACTTCTGGATTGCAAGAACAAACAAGTGGGCCTGTGAGATAGCTCAGTAGAATAAGTGCTTGTCTGGCAAGGTCCTTAGTTCAATCTCCAGTATGGCAAAAAAAAAAAAAAGGAGAAACAAATCAAAACACAGTCTTTAGGGGCTGGGGAAAGGGCTCAGGAGAATACATCCTTCCCTGACAAGCACAAGGACCTGAGTTCAATCCCCAATACCAAAAATAATAATAATAATAATAATAATGATAGCAACAACAACAATAATAATAATGCATAAAAGAACAAGGCAGGAATGATCTAACACATAGCTTAGTGAACTGTGAACTGAAGTGTCTGCTTAGATGCAGGGTCTCGGTGCTCAATCCCCAGGCCTGCAGTGCCAGGACTGGTTCCGCAAGAAAAAAAAAAAAAAAAAAAACTCTTAAAAACAACTAGGAGGCAGGAAAAAATGATTCATCAACTGAAAGATGATGAAAAGATGAACAATGTGAGATTAATAGGCATTAATCAGAACGAAGGACTTTATAAAAAAGATACAAAATGAATATGGGCAGAAGAAATACCAGAAAACTTCCCAAATATGAGGAAATAATTGGACATTTAGGAAACCAAAGGAAACAGAACTCCATAAGATATTAACCCAATTAAAAACATAGAAAAGAAAAGCGAACTTCAACAATAAATAAATAAATAAATACACATAGAGAGTGGACGATGAAGACATGGCTCAGTAGAATAAGAACTTTTCTGTCAAGCACAGGAGCCTGAGTTCAATTACCAGTTCGACCAAAAGAAAAAAAAAAAAAAAGATAAAAACACAAGTAGAGATATAATAGTCAAGATCCCAGCAATCCAGCACAAGAACAACATACTGAAAGACACTTGAGAACAGAAATAGATCATACTAAAAGGAAAACTCAGACGAATAACAGCAGATTCTCTTCACAAACCATAAAGTAAGAAGATCATGGAACAGAGAACTACAAGTCCTCTATGAAAAATATTCCAGCCTGGACTACTATACCCTTCAAAACACTCTTTCAAGTTTGATGGAGAAGTGAAATATCTCCACGAAAAAGAACAACCAAAGAATTTCATGATGACAAAGTGATCCCTACACAGACTACTAAAAGATGTTCTAGACAGAGACCACAATGACCAGAACTCCATGAATGAGAATGGAAGGAACTCACTAAATAGGGCAAACAATTAAACACATTATATGTCAACACATTTCAAATGTAACCATCAATGTAAATGGCCTGAACTCACCTAAGAGAAATAACTGGCACAGTGGATTAGGAAACAAAATTCAACCTTATGCTGTGTGCAGGAAACATACTTAACTCATAAAGAAATTCATAGGCTGAAAGTCAAAGGATGGAAAATAATTCTATGTTTCCCAGCACATAAGAAAAAAGCAGTGGTAACAATCCTGTTCTCAGACAGTCTCAACTTCAAACCAAGAATGTTCAAATGAAATAAAGAAGGACACTATATACTGGTTAGGCGAAAAATTCAAGAGGAAGGGGTAACACTTATAAATGTAAACACAACAAACAGGAGCATGCGACTATATAAGGCAAATCTTAATGCAGATGAAAAACCTGATATTCAATACCACAATCTTAATAGGAGACCTTAAGACACCTTTATCACAAAAACATAAGTCAAGAAGATGAAAAATAAGCAAAGAAAAAGCATAACTGAACCACAACTTGGAAGAAATGGACTTGCTGGACATATACAGAGTGTTCTAAAGAACCACAGCTGCATACACATGTTTTACAGCTGCACATGGGTCATTTTCTAAAACAGACCACACACTAGTCCATAGGTCATGCTTAAGTATATGCAAGAAAACAGAAATTAGCCCACAATTATTGTCTGACCATAGTGCAATGAAACTCAAAATAAACAATAAAAGAAATCAGAAAAAAAAACATAAATAGATGAAAAGTAAACAAAATCCTACTCAGCAAGTAATGGTTTGCAGATGAAGTTAAACAAGAAGTTGAAAAGTACTTGAAATTCAATGAAAATCTAGCACAACTTACAGGAATTTATGCGAAGAAAGCAGTTCTTAGCAGGAAATTTATAGCTGTGAACTCACATATTAGGTAAACAGAATGGGAACAAAAACACACCCTAATGTTGCACCTCCAACATCTAGAAAAGGAAAAGCAAACCAAACACGAAGAAAAAGACTGGAAGAAAGTGTAAAGATTTGAGCATAAATTAATTGAATCAAGATGAAGAAAAGAGTTCAAAGAAATAAAAAAATCAATAAAGCTGTTTCTTTGGAACATTAAGTAAAATTGATAAGCCACTAGTTAACCTCATCAAAAAGAGTAAAGAAAAAAATTCAAATACAAGCCATAAGGAATGAAAGTGGTATAATTACCACGGACACAATGGTAATTGAGAAGTTTATGAAGAGCTATCTTGAGGGGACAGGGAGATAGCTCAGTATAAAAAGTGTTTGCCTGGCAAGTGCGGGGTCCTGAGGTCCATCCCTGGTACCATAAAAAAAAATGCAACTTTGAGAATCTTTATTCTCACAAAATAGAAGACACAGAAGAAATGGACAGTTCCTAGCAAGTTACAAATTACCAAAACTGAATCAAGAAGATATAACAATTTTCAATAACCCAATAACAGCCAATGAAATACAAAAAATAATAGAAAGCTTGCTGACAAAAGTCTAGGTCCTGACGGATTCACAATGCAATTCTACAAGAAATTTACAGAAGATATAACCCCTATAGTTTTCAATCTCTTCAATAAAATTGAAAAGGAAGCAGTCTTCCCAAAGACCTTCCTGGAAGCAAGTATTATACTGATAACAAAACAGGCAAAGACACAACTAAGAAAGAAAAATACAGGCCAGTCTCCCTCATGAACATAGATGCAAAAATCCTCAATAAAATCCTAGCAAATACAATACAGCAAATTATCAAAAGATTATACACCATGAACAGGTATGATTCATCCAAGTGATGCAAGCATGGTTTGACATACACATCTATATCAATAGAGCCAAGTCTGAAAATCACATGATCATCTCAATTGATGCAAAAACGGCTTTTCACAAAGTTTAACACTTATTCATGTTCCATGTCCTAATGAAAATTGGAATAAATGTCCTCTACTTCAATCTGATAAAAATGTTTATGACAACCAAAATGCTGACATAATTCTGAAGGGGGAAAAACTGAAATCTTTTACTCTAAGATCTGGTACAACACAAAGGATATCCTCTGTCACTACTCCTATTCATTATAGATTTGAAATCATTAGCTAGATCCATTAGACAAGAGAGAGAAAGAAAAGAATAAGAATGAAGAAGGACTTAAAATTATTTTATTTGCAGATGACATGATACTTTACATAGAAGATCCAAAAAACCCAACCAAGAAGCTCCTAGAATTAATAAACAAATTCAGTAGCACAGCAGAATACAAAGTCAGTACCCAAAAGTCAATAGCATTCTTCTACACTGATAACAAACACCGTGACATGGAAATTAGAGAAATAGTACCTTTTACAATAGCACCATGGAGAAATGAAATACCTTCGAATGAAACTTACTAAAGAAATCAAAGAACTTTTCCAGGAAAATTAAAGTATTCTGAAAATAATCATAAAGGATTTCAGAAAATGGGAATATATTCCCTGCTCTTGCATAGGAAGAACCAACATCATGAAGATGGCCATATTCCCAAAACTGCTGTACAGATTTAATGCAACTCCTATCAAACTACCACCAACATACCTCCCAGACCTAGAGAAATCATTCCTAAAATGTATTAGGAACCAGAAAAGACATAGAATAGTAAAGGCAATCTTGGGCAACAAAGACAAGGCAGGAGGCATTACAGTTCCTGGCTGGAAATTGTACTACAAAGCTACTGTGATAAAATCATCATGGCACAAACAAAAATAGACCTGAGGAATAATGGAATATATTAGATGATGCAGAAACCTCTATGAACATACTCAGACACCTTATCTTTGGCAAAGGGTCCAAATATTCTTACTAGTGCTGGAATAATTTGCTGTCTATATGCCAAAATTGAAAACTTGACCCAGATCAATCACCATGCACTAAGGAAAAGTCAAAATGGATTAAACATCTAAGCTTTAAAACAGAAACATCAAATCTCCTGGAAGAGAAATTAAAAAGAACTCTTGAAGACATAGGGGTAGTCAAACAGTTCATGAACAAATAAAATCCTATAAGTAATACTTGAAAGAATTAAGTATTACAACCTACTCTTATTGAGAAGTTTTTGCACGTCAAAAGAAACTAACAACAATGATAAAAGGCAACCCACAAAGTAGGAAAAATCTTAACTAATAAGCACTCTGACAAAGCTTGGCTCTGTAGAATTTATAAAGCACTAAAAAAACACTAGGGCCCCAATATTGAAAGACCCAATCCAGAAATAAACTTCCAAGATGAACACACTTCTCAGAGGATAAAATTAAAGAAGTGAATAAATATATGAAAAAATGCTCCACATCACTAGCCATCCATGAAATGCAAATTAAAACAACACTGAGATACCATCTCACCATAGAAAGAATGGGCAACACAAAGAAATCAACCAAGAAAAAGTGTTGGAAAGGCTGTAGGGAAAAAAAGGCACTCTTTTCTCTTGCTCATGGGAAAATAGCCTGGGTGCAACTATTATTGAAATCAGTGTGAAGACTCCTTAAAAAAAACTAGGCTTGCAATTCCCATTCAAACCAGCTTTCCCCTGACTCAGAATTTTCCTGGAGTAACTGAAAACGTCATATCATAATGCTATATGTGTACCTATGTTTACAGCATCATAATATGTCATGGCCAAATCTTGGAAACAACAAACATGCCCTTATCCTGACATCATATAATAGTGATATATGTCTATATATTTTTATAACCGCATAATTTGTGATAGCCAAATCTTATAAACAACCAAGATGTTCGCCACCTGAGGAATGGATGAAAAAGATGTGGTATTTTTTACAATGGAGTATTACTCAGCTATAAAGAATGATAAACTCGAAGCTTTTGTATATAAGTGAATGCCACTTGAAGATATACTCATAAGTGAACTAACCCAGAAACACATGTGTAAATATCCTATAGTCTCCATAGTATAAGAGCTCAAAAGAAGCAATAAAAAGGCACAACACAATTAAAATGAATGTGAGAATTTAAGGATTAAACAATGAAGATGGGAAAGGAGAAATGCCAGGAAACATGAAAATGGCAAAGTCATACAGTTATGTGCACAAAATTGTTAATGCAATGATGCTGAGAATCTTCAGCAGGTTTTTGAAATTATTAGTTAATTGGTAAGATGTTACCCTGACTGATATATGCTGATACCTGTGAATTAAGCACATGGAAGATAGCAGTGTGTGATATGAGGGTCACACTTGGAATGCCTTTCACTGTGGTCTTCTAAATATGTACTACTTCTCATGTCATGCCATTTACTGCCGTACTGTCTCTCAAGTAAATGTTTATTTATTTATTTTGATAGAACCGTGATTGAACTCAGGCAATGGTGCTTGCCAGGAAAGTGCTTATTCCACTGAATAAACTTATTTATTTATTTTGATAGAACCATGGATTGAACTCAGGCAATGGTGCTTGCCAGGAAAGTGCATATTCTCCTCAGCCCCACACATGTTTATTTAAAAATGTGTAATAAATGAAAACAAGAGACATTAAATATAATGTCACAGGACTGGCCTGCTACAATGCTGTATATTGTTAGATTTCTACATTTCTGCATAAAAATATATAATTTTTCAGTCCTATTTTTAAAACTTTTTTTTATTATTTTAGTGGTCATGAAAATGGTTTCATAGAATAATCACCCTTCAGGCAAGCACAAGGGCCTGTGTTCAATCCACGGTTCTGTAAGGAAAAAAAAATTAAATAGTTTTCTTCATATACTGTAAGGAACTGAAGCTTAGTATATCAATACTTGATGGAAAATACACATTCCATGATATGCCTAAGATATTTGATATTCAGACAGATAGTGCAGTTAAGCTCAACTGCATATGTTACATAATAATAACAATAAGCTTCTCTTCTGAAACCTGTTTGCAGACCAAAAATTAGAGAAAAAGGAGGGCTACAAATACAACCAACATTTTGGCCCTAACATTTCAAGTCAGTGAACCCTGAGGACATAGGTGAACCTGTACTGTAAATCATGTAACTCAGTTTTATCTCAAATTTTCTAATCAAGAAAATTATGAGGCTACAGAGGAAAGTGAGTGATGTTGTATAGTGTGCCTAAGGAGAGTCACCTGGAAAGAAAACATTCTATCAGGATTTCTTTCTTTTTTTTGAGTTAAGTCTTTTTATTCTTTTGGTAATCTGTTCCAGGGTTAACTACTTCCATTTGTAGGTGATGAAATATGTAAGGCTCCATTTCAAATGTTGACACTGCTATGTACATAGTCTCTTTCCCTTCTCTGCAACTCAGAACTAAAACTTTGATTCTTGTCCTACATTCCAGTCTCAGAAGTAGTTCCACTGCAGAAGTTATTGGCAGACAGTCTTATGGTTTTTAGGAGTGGTCTCTGACGAGGTTTTATCTTCTCCATGAATACTACCAGTAGACTTGGTTTAGATATGTATTAAACTAAGAGGCATTCTCTCAAAATGAGTTTAAATGCACTCTATTTTTAGACAACTTACATGACTTGTTTTTTTTTTCCTTAAAAAACAATGCCTCCACTCCAAATAAATCATGGACAAAATAAAAAAAAAAGCGTTCAAGATGACATCAGTCCCATTTGTGTAAAATCCTGGTGCGTAGATAACAAGCAGCAGCCAGTTATGACAAGTGATAGATCCAAGGTTACCATTGAATCCATTAACATTTTTCCATTTCTAAACCATCCTTAAAGAAAATCATAAATGGGGTCACACCATCCTCACAGTACTACAGGAGAGCAACCATGCTATCTGGATTCATGTTTGCACCAATAAAGAAGTGATAGTTTTTGAAATTAGCAAGGATGCACTTGATTTGCTCTGCAGCCCCGGTCATAAATGGCTTTACTCTTTCTGGTCTTTGTTCTTCAAGTTTGCCTTTGATTGATTTCATATAATCTTTGATATACTTCTTGTAGGCCTCTTTTTTGAAGCTGGCTTCCTGCAAGTGATGGTTCATTACAATATCTACACCAGTGACTACTGTGCTTTCAGGGCCTTTGCCCTCTGGACCTTCAGCAGGGGCATTGCCACCAATGAGCTAGTCGTCAATGTTACCCTCTGTTCTACTGACCATCTTGCCCTCCACCTCCAGGCACAGCCCATCTGTGATCTCCCGGATCTTGTAAATGTTGGAGAACATCTCATCGTGGCTGATGAGGTCCTGGTAGATAATCATGATGGTGGCTGAGGGAGGTGGTGGCCGCGCAAGCTTAGCAGGAGCCTGGAGCTCAGAGCGAGCATGGTGCAGCCAGAGCGGCGCTCTGGGGGAGCTATCAGGATTTCAAAAAGAGCACTTTGGTGAAGCAATGGCCATGACTCATCCAAACGGCTGACACTAACAAAGGTTCTATAAACTGCAGTACAGGTTTGAGGATAAATCCTGTTCGAATTTCACTGACCTTGCCAGAATCAAAAGGTACATTTATTATTGTATAGGTCTTGCTTTATCTTGTTGTTACCATCCCACAGAAAACTATAAAAAAGAAGCATAATAAGTAAAGCCATATTAATATGCTGAGCTATAAAAGGCTCAAGTCAACAATTTGTGACATTGCCAGTCTTACAGAAAACCCACTGCTATTATGGTCTACTAGACTATATTGTATTGTTTTGCTGAATTCACACACCTGCAGTATTTAGATGGTAATGGAATGCCCATATCTAACATGACTAAACAAAAAAGGAGATGCAAATCAATGACCATTTAGTATCTGTATATACAGTATAGTTAGGATAGATATACAGCTAATTTCTCTTAATTCAATGGGAAGAGAGATTTTTGCTAACAGTGTTTGGACATGCTATCATGTGTGCATCTTGTACTATGAATAATCACTAAGAAGACAACAGTATGCAATGTATTAATTATTGAAACTGTCTTACTAATTGATTTTGAAACTGTCTCATTGCTATGAGTTTCCTAATACATTTATTATAAAGAGCATGTAGAGATACTGAACTGTTATACGTTTTTAATGGCTAAGAAAACTTTGTCACTTTGCAATGTAGAAAAACTAATCAAAAATAAATTGAAATCTATGTTTAAATTTATAAAAAAAGAAAAAAACAAACACATTGTATCATATCAAATTAAAATGCTTCTGCACAACAGAAGAAATAAAACACAACCTAAAGAGAATGGGGAAAAAGTTTTCCAGCTATTCTTTGAGCAGTGTACTAACATTCAGAATATACAAAGCACTGAAAATTTTTAGACTCCTCAAATAAAAAAGGAATCCAAATAGTGGATAATATGACGACTAAACATTTCTCAGAAAGAAAAATAAAAATATCAAATGTGTACATGAGAAATATTCAATATTGCTGGTAATTAAGGAAATGCAAGTTAAAACAACACTGTGATTTCATTCCCCAAAAATCAATGGATCATTGCATATGGAGAATTCTCAAAAACCTAATAGTAGAATTCAACTTTTCTCAGCTATTCCCTTACTAGGTGCCTTCCTGAAGGAGATAAAGATATCATATTAGACTTGTTTTCATGATCATCAATAAAGAAAATGTTTCTGTCTCTGTGTACTATTCTACCATAAAGCAAGATACATGGGTCATTGTTCTGTAAATGAATACACCTTCAAAGCATAATATTAAGTGAAATCAGACACATATGCTTACATACGGTATTGTTTCTTTTACATGAGAAATTCAATACATAAATGAGAAGGAACATGAAGTAAATAACAGGAAGTTAAGAGATTTTTTTTAAATTTGAAGAGGATCAAGAGGTAGATGAAAGTGAGGAAAATGGGATGAAAAACAACTGTAAGAAATTAGATATTTTGTAAATTGGAAGGACAGCAAGAAATGCAAGGACCAGGAAGGTGGGGATACAGAAGTTACAAAAATAATTATGACCTCTTGTGCACCTGTATCAACTCCTCAAAATACATTTAACCATTGAGTACTGCAAATATGTACTAGGGAATATAAAAACTATTTTAAAAATTCAATAAATGTAGGAAATTACAAGTATGTAGAATAACTAGGTCTCTCAAATATTGCTGTAGAAAATGTTAATTGTCAATGGATGCTTAGGAAAATCATTTGTATGTATTTAATTATTTGCATGGTACGGTGATGCAAAACTGACTCTTCAAATTTTGCTACATCCCTTTTCTTTTTTAAATTTTATTTTATTTTTAATTTTGAGGTTGTCTCATTTAGTTGCCCAAGTTAGCCTCAAAATTGAATTTTTGTTGCCTTACCTTCTAGAACAGCTAAGACTCAAGATATTTTAGATACATATCAAATGTACATAAATTTAAATTTAATATGACCTAGTCATTCTATTTCTAAGTATTCGCTTAGGAGACTTAAAATTTATGTTATATAAAGGTCACTATGTGAATGTTGATAGCAATAGTTATTTGTAATAGTGGCTTCGTTTATAATATCCAAAAAGCAGAAATAACCAAAATTTTCAATTCATGAATGCATGAACAAAATGAAGTGTAATCACATATTAGAACAGTGATACAAGAATGTCTAGTGCCTTTTTGCAAGGCTAGACATCTCTTGCGAGGCTCATTCTTCGGAATTCTCATTCAGATGAAGCTGAAGCTGTTTTTCAACTGGATCAACATTTTTTCTAGTGTTAGTTCCTTCAGTAAACTTCCTCCTCTCATTTTTTTACATATATTGCTACTTAGCATTCCATCTTCAAATCATCACCACAAGAATGTCCTCCTTATGCTACCCTTATGAGAAATGCATAGGAAGAAAATTAGTATCATAAGTATTGCCTGGAAGCCAGCTGTAAGCCTGGGGAACATGGAGTTTGATTACCCACAGATGACTGGCAGATCACTGGTAGTAAGTAGAGTACTAGTATTCCCTAGAAAGCTGTGGCAATACAGTTACCTTTTTGACCTTAGGTCACTGAGGTGAGCTCTACTTGACAGGAAATAGAGCTTGGCATATCCCTGGAATTTAACAGTAAAGGGAAGTAGTATAAATGCACAGTGGCCTACATTAAGTACCAGTGATTCTGTGAATGTGCCATGAAACCAAGATGCTAACTGAAATAAAACAGAG
This sequence comes from Ctenomys sociabilis, assembly GCA_004027165.1. NCBI lineage: Eukaryota > Metazoa > Chordata > Mammalia > Rodentia > Ctenomyidae > Ctenomys > Ctenomys sociabilis. The sequence goes on along the minus strand of PVKA01011761.1, from coordinate 16,399 downwards.
ACATAAGCATTTTTTAAAAAATGTATTTGGTACAGAATCTCACCACAGAGCTCAGACAGATAGTGATACTTTTTCTTTCAGCCTGCCCAGCACTGGGATTACAGATGTATGCCACCATACCTGGATTCTCCATGGCAGGCTCAGTACAAATGGGCAGTGGGGCCGGCGAAGCATGTGGTTCTGGGGATTGAACCCTGGACCCTATACTTAGCCTAAGCAGGCCCTTAGTCCCCTGAACCATCTCATTGGCCCTGGTTAATTTTTTAATATTGCATATTTCACTAACAAGCTCCTGCCTTATTTGGAGACAACCATTGACATATAACACTTATCAAAATGAAGGTTGGATAATTTTAATGAGGTTCCTGGTCTGATAAATCTTTCCAGATCTGTATTCACCAACCCATTATCTATAGTCAAACCTATAGTCCAATTCTAGCACTAATAAGCTCACAGAACATAGTTCCAAGATACAAGGTAAAAATATAAAGATACAATTAGTATAAGCTGCCAATGCACAATCATAGGTGATTTTTTCTTTAAAAAGACTTTAAAATTAACTACAAAAATAGAAATTTGGATGCACTATTTTGAAAATTATATGCTTGATCCATCTAGTGAAAACTGAACATTATCTTGGTCAATAATGACAAGGCAGGAGGCATAACAATTCCTGACGCAAAATTATACTACAAAGCCACTGTGATGAAATCAACATGGTATTGGCAATGAAATAGACATGAGGATCAATGGAATAGATTAGAAGACACAGAAGCATCTACGAACACACTCAGCCATCTGATCTTCGACAACCATTGGGGAGGTCAGTGTGGAGAATCTTCAAAAGAGTAAGACTAGAAATCCCATTCAAGCTGGCTATCGCCCTACTGGGTATTTTCCCAGAGGAACTGAAAACATTATATCATAGTGATATATGGTACCTATGTTTATAGCAGCACAATTTAGTCAAATCTTGGAAGCAACCAGGATGTCTGTCACATGAGGAATGTTGATAAAGATGTGGTATTTCTATATAATGGAGTATTACTAAGCTATTAAGAATGATAAACTTGAAGCATTTATACTGAAGTGGATGGCACTTGAACGTATACTCGTAAGTGAAATAAACCAGATACACATGTGTAAATATTGTATAGTCTCCCTAGTATAAGAAGACCAAAGAAGAAATACAAATAGAAATGTACAACAACTAATGATAATTTGAGTCAGATAGTTAGGGCAAACTGAACAGCATATGCTTCAGGGTCTTGCTCTATCTCAGTCTTAACCATCCAGCAGAAAATTACAAAAATGAGGTATACAATGCAGGGCCATAATAATGATTAAAATAAATAGATAAAAATAAAATAAGGCCATAATGATCAGTTGACCTGTGAATGGCTATAGTCAACAGCTTCTTCAGATAACTCACTTATATTGAGGAATGCTGGACTGTGTTGGATTGGGTCACTGAGTTCAGGCACCTAAATTGGTTTAATGACAATGGAGTGTCCATCTTTGACAGGTCTAGACAAAAAAAAAAGTTGTATACAAAGTAAGAATCATGATGTATATGTATAAACAATACAGTTAGGATAAATACGCCATGCTTCTGTATAATTCTAGGAGAAGCAAGATTTGCACTAACAGTGGTTGGACAAGATATTATGTTGGCTTCTAGTGCATGGACAACCACTAGGAAAATAACAAGGTAGAAAGTATTAATTATTGAATCTGTGATATAATTCAGGTATTAAAAAATGAGATAAGCAAACAGCTACACTCTCTCAATTTACTGATGAGAGATATCTGATATAATAATGTCTGTAAATATAATATCATGTATGCACCTTGTACGATACCAAAACTTTATGAAAACAGTTTGCAATGTATTAATTTATGAAAAATAATTATAATTAATTATATGTGAAAAATAATGAAAAATAAATAATTTTTTAAAAGAAAACTGAATATCAATAATAAAAGAAAGAACATGAAAATGCTGAAAGAGACTTATCCTGTCAGTGAATTGTAGCACTGTAATGTTCAATGCCTTCACCTTAGTTTCAGAACTGAATACAGCTCAAATAAAAATTTCAACAAGATTAATAGATGGTATCAAGATGACTGTTAAATTTGTATGGAAACATAGAGAAAGCTAGATAAAACAATTTTGGAAACATGAAGGATATCATTGTAGTACAGTTTGGAACACATTAACCAGGCATTGATAGTTGTTGATATTGAATATGAGGTACGTGAGCCTCACAGAAAGATTCTCTCCTCTGTGAGTGTATAAGTTTGAGCATTTCTTCCTAAAATGAAACTTGTTTTGATTTTCATCATGCTAAACTGGAAGGATTAGGTGAAATGGGCAACTTTCTCTAAATCCTAAATAAATAGTTTTTCCCATAAAGAAATATAAACAAGATAGCTATGGTAGTGCAGCACTCTGGGAGGATGAGGCAGGAGGACCACACATTTAAGCCCAGCCTCAGCAACTTGGTGACATAATGTAAACCTAAATAAATAAATAAATAGCCTGGGAATGTAGCTCAGTGCAAAAGTCTTATGTATTCAGTCCAGAGTACCAAACACACACAGACACAGACACAGACACAGACACACACACACACACACACACACATGCATGCCCATGCACACTAAAGAACAATAAAACAGTACAAAACATACTGTCTTCAAAATCCTGGGCCACTGAAACTAGGCTGTTTCTTTAGAAGCTACTTCTAGGAGTCATGAGAAAACACATGCTAATTTTTGTAGTTTTAGTCAAAGCATATCAAAAATGGGAAATTATTTTCCTCATTTGCTCTTCTTCATTCCAAATCTATCAGCGACCTGCCCTAAGCAAGAACTTTCAATACAAGCTCACTCACATGGTATCAAGTATTTTCAATAAACTAACTTCATATTCAACAAAACATGAATTAACTGATCAAATAGACTATGCTTAAGGAATGAAAATAAAATTTAACTTTAGAAAATGAAATTTTTAACCAAGATTTTAGTTTTTCAAGATTATTGAGGGCCCAGAATATAGAGCAGCAGCATATGCACCTGTCTGGCAAGTGCAAGGTTCCAAGTTTGAATCCAGGTACTGAAAATAAAAACTGTCAAAGATTTCTGAGGTACTCACGTCTTCAATCTATACATCACAAAATTACAGCAGATGTTAAATCTAGAGTCCTGGAAGCAGCAAGTGAAATACCAATCTAATATAACGCCATTTACAAAATGACTCCTATTAAATTTGCTTCCATTAAACATTAGAGGAGTAAAAATAGAATTGTTGCAGTAAGTATAGAAACCATTCAAAACAATGTCAACATAATTTTATGTACTAACTTTTAGAAAACTTACAATGAAACTTGCTTTCCAGAAAGTATTTCAAGCAGAGTTAAATGTGAAATGTTGCAAGCATTAAAGTTAGGAAAAACAAACACAAACTATTACCTCTACAATTCAAAACTATGTTATATCTATAAGTGTCAGAACTTGAGACTTAGGAATAATAAAGCTAAATAATTATCATTTGATGAAGGTATTTTCATCTGGCTAAAATTTAAAGAACGCAGTATGTGAAATATTTAAATAAATAAGAGACTTCAGAAAGATAGCAATGTGGAATCATTATACAAAACACAAGAGCCTTGATACACAGGCAATATTTAGTTATAAAGTACTATACAAAATATCCCATTGATAGCAGTAAAAAAGCCAAATTTTCCCCAAAACAAAGACTCACACTGATGTATGTGATATCTATGAAAGCAGCTATAAATGTTTACTGGTAAGTTAATGTAGAAGTCTCAAAAATAGAAAAGATTGACTTATAAACTGGCTAGGAACAAAATACTGTAAAGATGTTCATTTTCCTTAAACTACTTACACTATTAATATCTTATTTGTATTTGCCAAGAGGATAATCAAACTCAAGGGATTGTTTCCTACTACCAAAATCAGCTCTGGAAAATTATAGAAGGGAGAATGGGAGACACTATGAGAACTCCTCGAAGTGGTACCTAGAGGTTACAAGGCACAGCAATTTTTTTTTGCTGGACTAGGAGAGCCAGCCACTACACTATTAAAAGGACAATATAATTACATTATATCAATGCCTTTTGTCCAAAGCAAATCAACAGATAGACTTTTTTGTATTTTTTAAGGAATGCAGAGTGGTTAAAAAACACAATAGAGGGATGGCCAAATAGCTCAACAGATTAAAGAAAGCATCTATGTAGGCAGACACAGGGACCTGTAGTTCAATCCCCATGCCTGCAGTGCTGGCCCTGCCTCTGGGACATGTTGAGATGCTGGGTATGGTGGTGTGAGCCGGTAAACCCAGCACTTGGGAGGTACATGGGAAGATCACTATGACTCCAATCTATGCAATGAGACCCTGTACACTCTGTCCTAAATACAAAAAATATTAATAATGATATAAAATTTTGTTAAGCGTAATAATAGGTATTCGACAATGGTTGGTGCATTGCATAATGTTGTGTTCAAATTAGTAGTATAGTTTACCAGATATAAACATACAAAATCAGTAAAAAAAAAAAAAAAAGAAATTAAAAAGAAGACAAATAAATAAATACAATAAAATTTAAGTATTAACGACTTTCAATAGGCCTAGAAATCAGGAGACTACATGTTTATGGAGATGAAAAGTATAAAAATCCTGCTTAGGATGAAAGAGTACCTGTGAGAGAATGAGGAAATTACACCAAAGATGTTTTGTGTGTGTTAAACCCTACTGAGAAAGACTAATCTTCCAAATTAGAAAACATATATTCTGTGAGTGAAAGTTTATTGAGTTTCATTTACAGAGCAGAATTTTTGTATCCAGTGTCCTAAAGGCCACATATTCTCTGATATGTCTAGAGAATGATACTAATATCCAACAAAGAAGGCCTTAAATCATAGAGGTATAAATAGTGTTAAGAACAACTTCTATTTCTTATAAACTTAGCTGACAGTGAGAACAAGGTAGTCAGAAGTAGTCAAATAAACCCAACTAAAATGACAGCAGAATGTTTAAATCCTTACTTCAACAGGATAATTGCTAGTTGAAAATCTGAGAAAGGTCTGATTCTTCCTACCAAGCTTCCTCTTATAGCACAGGCCACAGGTTATGGGCCAGGTGGATCAGCAAAGTCATGAATGGAGGTTATGTCATGGGTGAAGGTCACCTGAGAAAAACCCTCTGTCCATTTTATGAGCACAGAGGAAATAGGAAGCAAAATGAAAGGGATATAAGTGGAAAAGTATGGAGATGAAAATCTCTATCCTCCCACCCTCGCAAGGAAGAAGGTCATAAGAATGTCTCTGTCTAAAGCCTCAGATGAGATGTAAAGACTGCCTTCTGGGGCTAGGAAGGCATGGTTTTCAACCAGGTATTGGACTTCTCTCTATTCTCCTAGACACAAGCTTTATGCTGCACACTGAGCCAGGTACTTCACACACAAACCACACATTTCTATAGTTGTGCTTCATAGAACTCATCAGACCCTAAGGCCCACAGCATTTGACAGTGTACTGCAAAGTTACATAACTACTGGCAAGGCTGATCTAGGACTCTAGTCTGAACTCTTAAAGAGACCATGCTGTTCTCACATGTTCTAACCAGAGGCCAACCACCTGTCTCTTAAGTCTCCTAATCCATTTTACTTCGTAGCAGTATAGGATGTTTCTCATGCAACAGAATAAGAGGTCTTAAGTCAAGATAATAATGCAGCCTTAAAGAAGGAAACTGACAGTGAAGATGTAGCACATTTTGTTGAATTCAATATCCAAAGGTCTTACTGCCTGAGCTCTGTGATTCTGCAGAGCTGGCTCTGTCCAGGTTCCCATAGATCCAGCACTTGCCTGTACCACAGCACCTTTTCCCTGAAGTGTGCCCTCCTGTGCAACTCTGAATTAAGATCTGCTTCTCAGTGTGGCACTTCTGCCTCCTTTGGAGGCTGTACCTTTCTCTTGGAGTAGTCCAGAATCATCTGGTCAACCCTTGACATAGGACCTTCTCTCTCCAGGAATAAGTCATGTGTATGTCCTGTGGATTTCCCTAACCCTTCTGATACAAAAGGGTTTGTATGACACAAAATTTAGCATTCATATACCCAGCTATTCCTTTTTCCCATTTTAGTGCAATTTCAGACTGGTTTTCAAATGAGCTGTGACTAGAGTGAGATTTAGCACACAATCCACTGGTTTGCAGGGTATAATGCTAAAGTTAGATTTTTCTTTAATTCACCCTGATACTTGCAATAAGATTTTAATGGGATGTTTAATTTGAAAGTTGCTAATGAATACATAGAATAAATGAATGAGCTTACTTAAGTGATTAAAAATCAAAGCCTCCTGTGTAAGTGGTGAATGACTGAAGAAATAAAAATCACAGTAAGAAAACAGTTATTGAGGCTGAATTCTTAAAAACCCTGGAATCCTCCTAGGAAGAGAAAGTTAGGGTTTTGGTGCAAATGCTAACTCTAATTTACAAAAAAGAAATTAATCATCTTTAACTACATCTGGTTGTATAAATGATCCACAGGCATATCCTGCTTTGCAGTTTGCCTAATGGTACCTGCACAGGTGTTCAAACAAATTCAGAAATGTGAAATCTTGCAGATACACAGTTTAAAATTTTTAACATGCATTAGAAAAGGACACATTTCTCAGCCTACTGAGATTATAGAGATTACTGGAACAGGAAAGTGTTGCTGAGTGGAAAGAAGTACATTTTCCCTATAAACATTCATGGAGTCCTTTAAAATTTAGATGTGATCTTGTTATTAAAGCATCTGTTTCATTGTAAAAATGTATTGAATTTCAAAGCAAATCTGGTATTTTATGAACTATTCCAGGAAATGAAAAGGGTTGTTATAACAAATTATGCAATTTTCTTTTTATTGAATATCTGTTATGTGATAGCTTATATGAGAGCCTATACAAGTGATCATCCAGGCCAGTTGCTTTTCTCCCTTTTTAGAGGTCTACTTTTAGTTAAGGAAGAGTCCATGCACAATTATCATGATTTTCATGTCTTTAAGCTAACGCAGTGTCTCCATTTTGAGGTGGTGAGCTGCAAAATCAAAGCATACTGGAGATTCCTGTGTCAACAGATGCCAGAGACCCTGCTAGCTGCTGGCCATTAGAGTTTATGTATAGAACTACACATTTCAACCTTTTTTTTTCAGTTTTTGTTTGCCCATATCTGCTAACCATTACTTTGGCCAAATAATACATAGCTGTTTTTTTCTGCTGTGAAGAATATTTAAGAATTTTAAATCCAGTTGAGTGTGTATTTGTATTGAAAATCATTCTAAATTAACAATAAATCAATTGCCCTGTGTTGCAGTTTGCCACTAACATATCCCCCAAGAAACTCATGGAGGGGAGGTGATTGGATCATGGGAACCCTTGGAGCATTCGTCTATTGATGTGTTCAGCAGATGAAGATGCTGTTTGCAGGTTAGGCTCGGTTGGACGTGGGTCACTGGAGAGGGTGTGGTCTGGAATTTTTTTTTTCATTTTCTTTTTTTTTGGAAAATGTATATTTGTGTGTAGGCTCTCCCCTTCTCTTGTTTCCTGGCCATGGTGAGTTTGAACACCTTTTCCTACTACATACCTTGCTTAGGGACAGGCAAGCATGGACTGAAACCATGAACCAAGATAAGCCTCTCTTTCAAGTGTATGTGTTGGGAACTCTGTGACAGTGATAGTAAAGTGCCTGAGCCCTCTTCTGTTCACATTTATCACCTTCCTTACTAGTAACCATAGATAAAACTGTGGTGTATGTTTCAAAGTTTATTCTAGGCTTTTTCAGAAATAGATATTCACTACAATAAAAACATTTCTCATGTACTTGCCTAATTATGAATGTATTGATCTGCTGCCCAGCTTTCCTGTTTACTAAATGGGCACGGGACCTTTCCATGACAGCACATAAAATTTCCCTCATTTTTCTAAGCATTCAGAATTCAGAAGTATTCTGTATGATGATTAGCTAAATTACTCATCTAATAGTCATTTAAGACTTTGTCATTTGCTGTTATGATTATTAAAACTGAAATAAATATCATTAAAAATATATCCTTAGGCAAATATTTGCATTTTCTAAGAAGAAATGCATAGTAATGAGAAACTTGTTTAAACTGTGTATGCTGGAATTACTTTATATTTGTAAAGATGTAATTGAAATGTTATTTCAAAAAAGCTATACCAATTCATTTTATCAAAAATTAATGTATGTACTTGTCCTTTAGCATTTTATCTACCTCTAAGGTACTCACAAAAATTCTGGATGTAAAAGATTGTGTCACTGATATTTCACTTTTTTCTTTGTCATTTCTAATCAAGAAGAAATTTGACTTAATCACTTACTTACTAAACTGGATTTTTTTAGAAACGCCATGCATAATACAACTAATATAAAGCTTAAAACCCTCTTCCTTTACATTGAGAAGCAAGGATTTTGTTAGTTTGATCAGAAATTTCAGGAACCAGGGCAGGAAACCAGCTAGCCAGTACACCTTCAAGAAGAAAGGAACTTCAGAAGGCTCCACAGATGAGCAAGAGTTCATGAGAGTGACCATGTGGAAAAGCAATCCAGAAAGCACAGGGCTGGGTGGCACTCATATCTCTGAAAACCCAGCACAGCACAGTGAGGAGAAAAGCAGTGGGACAGAACAGAAGAATCTTGCTGTTGGTGAGACTGGTATAGGACAATTCACATGGATAGGCTTTAGAATTATTTTTTCTCTATTTAAGCCAAGGTCTACAGGGTGTTCCGCATCTCCCTACTACATTGGACTGGTAGTGATTCTCCTGTTTGCAGCCTCCGAAGTGCTGGGATTACAGGCCCTTCACCACCACGCCCAGTCTCAATCACCATCTAAGCGCGCCTTGAATTTGGGGCTGACACAACACTCTGGGTCTTGAACCCCAGCTGCTACACTTGGCCAAAGCAAGTGCTTAGTCCACTGAGCTATCCGGCTGGTCCTAGGCTTTAGAATTTTTTGAATCATACTTACCTGGTATAATGAAATGAGCACTTCATCCATGAGGTAGCCACCTCATCCATACTTTGTTTTTTATTAACTTTATTGTTGCACTTTAGATATATATTCTGATCACATTCATCATAGGAAATTTGTAAATTCTTACCTGTATGTAACATGATTGGATTCTTTTCTCCTCAAGCATCTCCCCTTTCTTTAATCCCTTTCTTTTCCTTATTTAGAAACTCTTTGTTTCACTTTTCCTTCTATTCTCTATTTCCTTTTTCCTCCTGTCCTTTCCCCTTCCTTTGTTTCTCTCTGCATTGAAACATTTTTTTCCTATTTTTCAATATGTATTATAAATTTTGGTTATTTATCCTTTGAAGTTTCTCACACCAGAGAAACAACACAATATTTAAAATGGTGTGCCCAAATTTATTTTAAGAATATAGCCTCAAGGTATACCTATTTTAACTAGATGTAATGCAAGTTTATTCTTTATGTCAGAGAAATTTGTCATTTAGATATGCATTCTGATCACATCCTCTTTATCCTTTTTTTTCCCTGATAGGCATTTGGGCTGTTTCCAAGACTTAGTTATTACAAACCAGGCCATTATAAACAGGTGCGTGCACATATCACTGTGGTATGATGTTTTCATTACCTTTCAGAAGATGCCAAGAAGTGGAATGAAAAGGAACTCCTTGTGAGAAATTGTAGTGGATTTTGAAATGGTGGTTCACTTACTGCACTCAGCTGAATTAAACTAGCGTGATGTTAGATATTAAAGACCCACCTGTGAATTGTTGCCAGCAGCATAAAAGGCAGAAGAGAAGAAAGCTGCTGAAACAGTATTAGGGATGCTGTTTGGACAACCTGTGTAGCTGTTAGAAGCTGATGGTTCTGTTGGGCTGTTCTTCTGGAGGATCTTGTCATGCCAGCTTTCCTACTCAACTTTGGAGAAGCTCTGGTCCTCATCTTGAGCATCACTTCCTAGTTCCTGGGGTGTGCATTGCTCAGCCTCATGGATAAGCTTGTGTTATTGACTTTCCTGGTGGGAACTCAGCTTTTCTTACTGCTTAGGACCTCAGTGTTGCTGAGAAGTGCTGTATTACACTACCTTAAGCATCACCTCATAGCTCCAGTTCAAGACCGTCAGCCTGCTAGCACAGATACTTCACCCCACTGGCATAGACTTCCTAACTATCACCACTGACCTTTGGAGATTTCCAGCACAGTTCCATGAAGCAAACCTACATGAGACTTTAGTATGTGCTCTAGGTCTCTAGTTTGACTTGTGGGAGGCATAGTCATGAGCTCTAGGTTTTCAGCTGGACTCATGCAGGATATTAGGATCAACTAATATCAACTCCTCAGCTGAAGTCTTTGTTGTTTATGTTGGTGGACCTATGTCCTGTATTTCTTGTATATCATTCTTGGGTGACTCATTACAAAATACTATTATAAAATGTGTCTTGTATTATATTATTCCCCTTGCAAGCACCCCATACCATGACAGGAATCTCTACAGTGATTTCCACAGTGAATGCAGCAAGCTACATTCCGACCAATAGAAGGATTCCTTTTCCCCACACAAACTCACCAGGGTTTGTTTTTGGTTGAATTATTGATAACTGCCATTCTTTCTGGAAAAAGGTGGAATCTCAGTGTTATCTTAAGTAACATCTTCTGGATAATGAACATTTTTCCATATATTTACTGTTTGTACTTTTGCATTTGAGAAATGTCTGTTCATTTCAGATGCCCATTTTTGAATTGGTTTCTTAAATTTTGGTGGCCTGTTTTTTTTTTTTTTTTTTTTTTTTTTTTTTTTTTTTTTTTTTTTTTTTTTTTTTTTTTTTTTTTTTTTTTTTTTTTTTTTTTTTTTTTTTTTTTTTTTTTTTTTTTTTTTTTTTTTTTTTTTTTTTTTTTTTTTTTTTTTTTTTTTTTTTTTTTTTTTTTTGAGATTTTTATGTAGCAAGATATTAGCCATTTATCTGAAGAACAGACAGAAATGACTGTTAGGTTTTTCAGCACAGGAAAGATAAGAGTGGCCTGTATTGCAGGCATGGGGAAGGCCACAGGAAAGGAAAGAGATGTCGAGTTTTCAAGGCCCTGACCAGGGGAACAAAGGATACATGGGACAAGGATGGAGGTGGGGCTTAGGGGGAGACTGGCTTGAAGTAACAAAAGATGATTGAGCCGGGAATAGGCAGGAGGTGTAAACAAGGAAACAATATTGTAAAAAGGAAACTGGAAGTTTTAAAATGACCAGAGAGGAGAAAGGTGGAGCACAGCACATGGCCTCCAATGGCTTGCTGCCATGATAACTTAGCAGAATTTTCTGTTAAGACAGGGAAAACCCATCAGTGATGTTTTCCTCTTTCTGTGGGTTTTTGTTTCACTCATTTGGTGGCTTCCTTTACTGTACAAAGCTTGTTAATACGATGAGATCCAAAGTTTTGATTCCTTGTAATGTTTCCTGTGATTAAAGTTTTGTTCAAAAAGTGTTTGCCTACAGTCTATTTCATCAATATGTCTACCCACTGTAACTTTCATTAGATTCAGTGCTTTTGTGTTAATATTTAGTTCTTTGATTTAGTTGGATTTTAATTTATTGCATAGTGATAGATATGGGTCTAATTTTAGTGTTTGCCATCTGGACCAACAATTTTTCCCCTAGAAGCACTTGTTAAAGAAGTCATCTTCCTGGCCAGTCAAATAGCTCAGAAGACAAAAACACATGCTTAGGTAGGTTCGATCCCTGGTGTGCAGTGCTGGCCGGTCCCTCAGGCTTCCTGAAATGCTGACTAAGACTGGGCCTGTTGGCATTCACCTGTAATCCCAGTGTTTGGGAGGCTGAAAATAGGAGGATCACCACGAGTCCAATCTGTGTAGTGTGACCCTGTGAAGTAGGACCTTACCCTGTACTAAATACAATAAAAAAAAGAAGCTGTTTTCTTCCAGTGAGTGTATTTGCCACCTTTTTAATGGTAATGATGCTGAGTTTGTTCGGACTGTGTTTTCAAATTCTATTCTATTCCATGAATACTGGAGTCTTCTTTTTTCTTTGTTTTTGCCAGTACTATACTATTTTTATCAAACTAAGTTGGTAGCATAATTTCAGACATTCTGATGCTCCCTGCCTTGCCTTTGATCCGCATAATGGTTTAAATTATTCTAAGTATCTTCTAACCACAGTGAATTTTATTATTGTTTTCTCTACTTTTAAGGGGTATTTTTTTTTTTTTTTTTTTTTGTCTTTTTGAGACAAGGTCTCACTATGCAGTTCAGGCTGGCCTTAAGCTCACTTTGTAGCTTAGGCTGGTCTCGAACTCACAACAATCCTCCTGTCTCAGCCTCCCGAGTGCTGGGATTACAGGCATGCGCCACCACGCCCGGCTTTTTTAAGGGGTATTATGTTGGTATTTTTATTGGGGTTTCATTATATCTCTATAACAATTTTGGAGATATGGCCATTTTTTTTACTTTATGTGAGGAAATAATAGCTGTCTTCCCTTTTCATTTGTATAGAAATACCTACAAAATATTCTGATAGTACAATGTACCCTTGTTAGGATTCCAGGGATGGGATCTGTTTTGATATCTGTGTTGGGTCTGCGCTGACCCAGATCTCCGTGGGGCAGGGAGACACCAAGAGACGAGGGTGAGAGCTCAATAGTTTATTGAACCACGCGTGGGGCTCCGAACCTAAGGTGGTTGCGAAACCCCGAGCAGTCGTTACAGGCAGGTTTATAAAGGCAAAAACCACAAAATCTGGAGGGGGCAAGCGCACTATAGAAGCTAATTGCATTGGTTAGTAGGGGTTGACCTTTACATTGATTGGCTCGGCGTGGGGGAATTTTTCTGACAGAACGCTTGGGTAACCTTGGGGGAGCATCTTGTGGTCATTAGGGGGTAAGAGGGAAACTTGAGCAAGCAGGTTACAGAAGCCAATAGCAATTGTTCCTTTGTCAGGATTGATTGAGGGCCACCTGGGGGTTCCTGAGGCTTTAGAGCAACCTTGTGGTTGCCTAGTTGCATGTAACTTTCCCAGAACATTTAGCAACAGGTGAAACAAAGGGCTAAGATGGAGCTAGTCTAGCGTGGAACTGGGTGTTGTCTTGGGACGTTTTATTTTTACCTTTACATCTGGTGTGGGAAGATAACTTTTATGTCTACATAGAGTGAACACCCCCATAGAGACTGGAGCTATGGCAGTGATTATAGTGGATAATTTTGGAGAAATATTTGAGATGAGCCAGGAATGTCAATAAGTAGTAGAAAAGAGGATTCAGTGCCCAAGGAAGAGAAATTAAATATGAAATGTCTTGAAACTAATTACTTTAGTGACTTTGAAGACAAAACACTGGGTAGATGCTTGTGGAAACAATCTAAAAATGTACTAATCTCAGACTACATATCAGGGTTTATCCCTTACCCTTTCTCTCTCCTCTCTCTTTGTCCTCTCTCTCTGTCCTCTCTCTCTCTCTCTCCCCCCTTTCTTCTCCTCCTCCTTGCATCCCTCCACCCTTTGCTGTGCCTTCCCATTTTTAATTTCTCTTTTCTCATTTCCTTTGTTCCTCTTTTTTTTTCTTCTTTCCTTCCTTTCTTGACGTAGCTAGGACTCATGCTAATCCTCTTGCTTTAAGCCTCTCCAGTACTGGAATTATAGGCACATGACACCATCCCCAGATTCTGGCAAGCTCAGTCTGTCCTGCAGGCTGGGATGAGTTGGCATGTGGTGCAGGAGATCTAACCATGGTCCATCCACTTGCTTAAACTTACCGAAGCAGGCATTTTAGTCCCCTAAGATATTTCAACAGCCCATACTCAGTAGTTCTTAATTGTTATTTGCAAGATGTTTACTTATCATGCACCTTATGACAGTGGCTGGTTGATCTTTTTCTCGGGATTTCTTATAAGGTATATTTGATTTAGATTATTTTAATTTTCCACTTTAGCACTGTTATTTGATCTCAACCTGAGTTGAACAATGAGATGAGAATTGGTCATTTTAAAAGTCCATTCACTATTTACATATCAAAGCTAATATTTTCTTCACTATAGTTATGAAGATCATAGGTAATACCACAACTTTCATATGAGATAGTTATTTTCTATTTTCAGGTTTTAGTACAAAGTTTTATGGAGTCCTACAGTTATTATATTTCCCATGAAAATATCTAGAATATCAAATCCTATCATTAACTTAAAAGTGAATAAATAGTAATTTCAGGTCCAAACCTGAGCACTTTCAATGTCTCTTCATGGTGTAAAGGAAGAGAACATGGGCCTTGAATTCGTACACAGCTAGATTTGCATTGTAAGTTTGAAAGTTTGGGAAAGTTATGTATCTTTGCTATGGGATCATAGTAGAGAGGTTAAAAGAAAACTTTTCTTAAATTCTATTGCCTGGATTCAAATCCTGATTCTACATTTCAACTGTTGTATAGTCTTCTACAAGGCATTCATAGTCTCTGTATCCAGATTGCTTATAAACAAAATGTAGATAGTAATGATACTTCTCTTTTGTGATTATTGAAAGAACTAAATGAGTACATATGTATGTATAAAGGATTATAACATTATACAAAAGATGAGAAGAAATATATTTTTAATTTTCTGTGATTATCATGAAGTCACATAATAATAATAGCACATCATTGTTTTGTGGACAGACTTAAATGAATTGATCAAATGATATGTTAAATGTATAGAAAATGTAGAATATATAGTAACACTGCAGTTCATGAATGATTCTGTTTGCAAATAATTTGGTTTGCCAACAGCAGTTTTTGGCAAAAGTTTACTTCCCTTCAGGAATACAATATCTGGTGACAAGTATGACAACACTCATTTTTTTTTCTTTTTTAGAATCCTGGAATGAATTCAAGTTATGAACTGAGCTACCAATGTGCATTTGTTTTTCTTTTATTTTTTCAGCTTATTCTATTTCTCAGCACACTCTTTTAACCACAAATGAATCTGTCAATAAAAATGCTAATTATTCTTAAATAACTAAGGAATTTTCCACAGACATCAAATCTTTAACTTATGTCTCAGTTAATTTGACCATTTTATTTATTTATTTATTCTTTTTAAATAATATAAAATAGTGATAGAAAAAAAATACACTATTAGAAATTATACAAGAGAGCTGGCCAGATAACTCAGCATACTAAGGTGCCTGCATAGGCAGCTGCAGGGACTCAGGTTCCTTTCCAGATGTGCCATGCCAGGCCTGACCCCGGAGAACACTGAGCAAATGATTGAGACTAGATGTGGTGGCATAAGCCTGCAAACCCAGTGCTTGGAAAACTGAAACCAGGAGGATCACTATGACTCTTATCTGTGTAATGAGACCCCGTAGACAGACATAAAAATAAACTGCAAAAGATTTCACTTCATTTCTTTTACAATTTGTTTTAAAAAGTTGGAATTGATACATTCTACACATTGCATATTATGGGGTACAATGTAATATGTAAATCATATATACATTTGAATATTGTGATAAATTCATGGCAAATTAGCATATCATTCACATTAAATTGTAGTAATTTTATTCATGGTCAGTAATTTCAAATTTCACTCTTTTAAATGTTTTGAGACACATAATATATGATTATTAATTTTATTCACCTTGGTGTACCATAGTAAATCATGATTTAGTTCTATCATCAAACAATATTATTTTACAAGTTTCCCAGTGGCTTTCCCTCCCTGATTTGTTCTGCTATCCCCATTCTCCCATCGTTAGCATTCTGCTCTCAATTTCAATGAGATCTTTTTCTTAAAATTCCAAATTGGTAACATCATATTGTGCTTGTCATTCAGTGTGTCTGACTTACTTTTTTAATGTAACATGCAATAGGTCCATCTATATTGTCACTAATGATAATAATTCACTCCTGTATATCTATACCTCTTTTTAAAATCTACTCATCCACTTATGAGCATTTAAATTGATTCTGTGTCCTGATGATTGATTATAGTACTGTAGTTGATGTCTTCTTCCCTTACACAATTTCATTAGTTTCCTTCAAAGCAGAAATTCTATAATAATTACAAATTTAATTTCCTAGTCGCAAGACATTTAAAAGATCAAGATGACATTGAATGAATTTGAGTTAGGTGCATTTGAAAGAAACTGACTCATTTATTTAATAATATTATGTATGTACACAAATTTACAGTTCAAATAATGTAAATTTAGTATGCAAAAATATTTATAAGAAATATCAATTTTTTCAAAAAAGAATATTGAGAACACCTTAAAGAATTATAATGTAGTAAGTAATTTTAATGAAGAATATTTCATTGTCACAGGAAATCAATGATAATTTAATGAAACTAATTTATAAGCTCAGGAAAAG
>PVKA01011760.1:25113-59927 GCA_004027165.1 Ctenomys sociabilis | reverse complement strand
TGACTTTTTTTTTTTTTTAATTCCTTTATTTATTACAGTGTCTCGCTACACATCACGGATTCTTTTTTCGCGGGGCTGGGGTGTGAGCTCAGCCGGCCCTGCGGGGCTGGCATGGCATGTGGTGCTGGGGCTCAAACCGCGGTCCCTGGGAGGCGCTCTAGACCGCTGAGCTATCTTGCCAGCCCATGTTTTGTGACTTTTTAAGATAGGGTTTCACTGCTTCCCTGGCAAGCACAGGGTCCTGAATTCAAACCCTGGTATGGGGGGGTGTGGGTTTCACTATGCAGTACAAAGTGGCCTTGAACTCACTCTGTAACTCAGACTGTCCTTGAATTTGCAGCAGTCTTCCTTCCCCGGCTTCCCAAATGCTGTGACTACAGGCATACATGCTGTGCCCTGTATTACCATGCCCAGCCAGGGTTGTTTCAAATGTAAATTTAAGGAAAAATTTTTTTAAATAGATGTAAAGAAATTTATAAGAGCCGGGGAAGCTGGGTGGTACATGCCTATAATCCCAGCACTTGGGAGGCTGAGGCAGGAGGATTGTTGTGAGTTCAAGACCAGCCTGAGCTACAAAGTGAGCTTAAGGCCATCCTGAACTGCATAGCAAGACCCTGTCTCAAAAAGATAATATATATATATATATATATATATATATTTAAAAAAAAAAAAGAGCTGGGAAGATGGCTCAGTGGAATAAATGCTTCCCTGGCAAGCGCAAGGGCCTGAGTTCAATCCCTGGTTCTGCAACAACAACAAAAAAAGTTTAAAAAACAGCTTAAAAACAAAAAGAAATTTATAGATATAGCAAATGGAAAGTGCTTTTAGATGAAAAAGGATTTTATATAGTAAATAAAGATTTTTAGAATGTCTAACCAATAAAAGTTTTCTTAAAATATTGATCACTTCTTGGTACAAATTTACAGAAACTAGTTTAGCAAAATTTATATATATATATATATATATATATATATATATATATATATTCAAGATTTGTTTTGTTTCCTACTGTAAGATTCTAATTAAGAAATAGAGTTCTAAAGGAGTTAGGATTTAAGTGTTGGTTTGTTATAAAGTCTTTTTTTTTTATGGTACTGGTGATTGAACTTAGGACCTTGTACTCGCCAGGCAGGCCCTTATGCTGCTGAACTATATCCCCAGTCTTATAAAGTCTTTTATTTATTTATTTATTTTTTTTTTTGTCTTTTTGAGACAGGGTCTCACTATGCAGTTCAGGCTGGCCTTAAGCTCACTTTGTAGCTCAGGCTGGTCTCGAACTCACAGCAATCCTCCTGCCTCAGCCTCCCAAGTGCTGGGATTACAGGCATATGCCACCATGCCCGGCTTATAAAGTCTTTTAAATGATAGGTTTATAATGTTGGCTGAATGAACAGCTATTATTTTAGGTCATTATAGTATATTTGATGTGTTTTATATCTGGCATTGGAAATGTGTTTATATTTGAGGACTATGAGGTGAGTCTGAACTCTATCTAAATGTTGAACAAAAGTTTATAGAGTGAGGGCTGGTAAGATAGCTCAGTGGATTAAGCACCTGCTTTGGCAAGCGCAGGGACCAGGCTTCCATCCCAGATCCCACATGCCTCGCTGGCCCACCCCAGGGCACACTGAGCCTGCTACAGAGACCAGGCATGGTGGTGCATGCCTGTAATCCCAGCACTGGGGAGGCTGAAAACAGAAGTATCATGGCAAATCCAAGCTGCATAGTGAGACCCTGTACCGACTACATAAAATGAAAATGTTTATAGAGTGAGCAGTAAAGAAATTTAATACATCCAAGGTAACCAACAAGTGCCCTTTTTTATACAATATGTATTGCATTTAGAGCTTTAAAAACTGATCAGAACTTTTGGCATTGCTGTCTTCTCTTTGTTCTTAGGACCATTTGGGGTAGAAAACCTGCCATTTGGACAGTTTTGCCATTTAAAGAATGGTACATATCAATTGGCTTTGACTAAGCGTTTTGTTATTGCATAAATGAAGTGCTTGTGTATATATCTGATAATAAGTCTATTTCTGGGCATCTGTAGTGTTTTCTAAATTGTAAGTAGTCTAAGCTGTTCTTTGATCCAGCTTCGCAGACCTATTCAATAATCATGCAGGTATAGCTATGCAGCTGCACCACAGGCTGTAAATGTTGCCTCAAAGGTAAAACTACACAAGCATGTGGGTGACCTGCATTCACTGTAAGGCTGACTATTGCTTGCTTTGCATGTTAACCTGGCACATCAGCTGCACCCATGCTCCCCATGTATCCAAGTTGCATTCTAAGATGCCAGTGTGTGTGCTGCAGAGAGGAGGCTCCCCAGGGAGAGGAAGGCCTCTGTGCTTCCCAGGAGGCCACACGGTCTGTGAGACCCTGGCTCTTCCTGGCAAGCAATGTGACTGGGAGAGGCGCAAATCTCCCACAAGCCCTTGAGTAACCCCTGAGGAGTTTTGAGTGACCTTCAGTAAGAAATATAAAGGTTAACTGTGATCACTACTTGGCTGAATACCCACCAAGAAAGTATAACCAGAGATTGGATTAGTTAATGATAGCACAAAATCAGAAAGATCTTTATCCATTTCTCATTAAGATTAAGGATTACCAGGCTTGGTAGTCCCTGCCTATACTCCCAGCATTTGGGAGGCTGAGGCAGGAGGATCACTGTGAATCTGAGGCCAGCCTGGGCTACATTGTGAGTTCAAGGTCAGCCTGAACTACACTGAACTACTCAGTGACACCCTTGCCTCACAAAACAAAGTGCCATAGAGGACAAACAAACTAACTGTCCCTCATTAAAAGCATGATATGTTTTCTTCTGAGGTAGACAAGAACTTACAAGCAGTTTCTGCTAAAATCCAGAACCCTTCACTTGGGCCTACAGACAGCCAAGAGGGACGTAAAAGCTGGGAAAGCTTGACTTTCGTGTAATGAGCCCCTGGGTGAGCCACCCGCCACCTTCCACCCAGGCACAGGTCGAGGGAGTGGCCGTACAGCAGGTGGTGAGGCGAGGCTCAGGAGCTCTGAGGTGCTCTGCCTACCTCTCCCCACTCCAGATGAAGGAAGTCCCACCTAGAAGTCTCCACTGCCTTCGCCCCAGTCACCCTGGGCTCAGCAGAGCCTGAAGAACCAAGCTGGTCTGCATGCGGACCCCATTACCCTTAAGCCAGAGCTGTGCAGCAGTACTGAGCGAATGACCACCAGGTCCCAGGCACCATAGCACCCAAGAAACTCATCTCCATTCTTCACGAGCAGCCACCTCTTCCGCCCCACCCCTCTGTCCCCTAGGCTGAAGCCCCCCGTACCTTCTCTGCCTCCTTTTGTCGGGGGGGCCAGCTTCATCCTTGTCAGTGTTGTACACCACCTTCACTTCTTTTGAGATGAAGCCTTCCTTTTCTGTTTCCATTTCTGTGATCACTGAGGCAAGGACTCACCCAGCTCTGCCTACAGGTGTCGGCTCCGCACAACCAGGGAACGCAGCCCAGGTGCTGGTGGGACTGGTAATCTGCCAATGGCCAGAGGCACACTGACTCTGCTGGCGTCTCATCTGAGCTTCACAGAGCCAAGCAGACACATGGTCCCTGCAGATCCACAGCTGAGACAGAGCCAGCAGCAGGAGAATCATGCAAGACCCAGGCCTCTGCAAGAGGTTCCTGATGGACAGGTGCAGCCCAGGACTGTGGGTAAGGCCCAGGCCTCCTCTCCAGAGGATGCTTTCCTTCAGCTGGCTTTTCTGCTAAGAATCCACAGCTCTGTCCCAGCTGCAGGAATGCTGGGGCAAGAGAGAGGAAGGGAGGTGGAGTAGGTATCTCAGCAAAGAAGAAACATGAAGATACGAAAGAAAGAAAGAAAGAAAGAAAGAAAGAAAGAAAGAAAGAAAGAAAGAAAGAAAGAAAGAAAGAAAGAAAGAAAGAAAAGAAAAGAAAAGAAAAGAGAAGAAAAGAAAAGGTAACTTGGAATAGTTATAATCCTAGCTACTCAGGAGGCTGAGGCAGATGAGTCACATGTTAATGGCCAGGCTAGGTAATTTGTGAGACCCTGACTCAGAATAAAAGTGGGTTGGGGTATAGCTCAGAGCTAGAGTGCTTTCTTGGCAAGCCCAAGAAAGCATGGTGCAGTCTGTAGTATGGGAAACACACACACACACACACACCCCTCTAAGAAGCTTAAAAAATAATTGTCTAGAATGTTACTGGGGTCTTGTAGAAATGGAAAGTTTTTTTAGATTGTGTGTGTGTTTGAGATAAGGCAGTTCAGGCTGGCCTTGAACTCATAGCAATCCTCCTGCCTCAGCCTCCCAAGCAGAGAGGGAATGTTTCTATGGGACATTGAAACTGACTCTGAGGCAAGACCTGCCTATCACAAGCTAAATTATGGCTCCCAAGTTGGATAGACACAGCCTAATATGGAACCAGCAGCTCCAGGCTTGGGCTCAAGTGAGTACAAAAGTAGGTGGAATGGACTCTATGTTACCTACTTGTGCAGCCTGGTGCCCTCACTGCCTCACACCTGTGGCCTCAAGGGCCCTGGATTCAGTGACAGGAAGAGAAGGGAGGCCAGCCCTGCATGTTGGCATGTGATGAAGGGGCTGCTGCCATTGTGTCCTCTCTGTTGTTGCACTGGAAGATGGTGAAGAGGTCCCGCCCCAGCAGCCAAAGCTTCTGGTGTGAAATTTGGCCATTCCCAGTGTGTGGAGAGGATTCCTGAGAGGAGGAATGGCTTGGTTATGGGCCTGGATGTGACAGACTGGAAGCTGGAAGATGAGGAGGTATGAGTGAGAGGCCTGTGCAGCACAGGTGAGTTGCACAAGCTGCCAGCCTCTGTCCTCCACCACTGTGGAGCTGGCACTGTGGGATCATGAACTTAGGGGCTGTGGTGGCATGATGAGGTTGTGCATAATTCAGCATCGCTGGGGTGCTGACAATGGCGCCGCCACCATCCTGCCAGCATCAAGGACCACAGCAGAACCCCCGAAGAGACACCTGGGCTACGTGGGACCCCTCCATTCTAGAAAAGGCTGTAGTGTTTGTCACTTCTCCCTGCAAAACTACAGCCAGCACCACTGCCCAGGAGCTAATGCGCCTGACCTGCTGCACCGACCCATGACGCAACTGCCTGGCACAACAGGACAAGCTTTCACATCACTGAGTATGACTTTGGCCATGAGATAGGAACCCATGTTTCTATCACACATGGCACCACCATCTGGAAGTGGGTCTGTGGCAGTGATGGAAGGGCCCCAATGGGGGTGGCTGTGCCCTAACCTAGAGCTGGGCTTGGAGGCTGCACCCCAGAAAGCATAATGCCCAGAACCAACTGAGGAGACTAGGGCTTCCCATCCTCCCACATTCTCTCTCTGTGATACACAAGGTACTCTGAGGAGGCTGAGGCTATGGCTATAACCCCAGCATATAGCAGGCTAAGGCAGGAGGACCCCAAGA
Organism: Ctenomys sociabilis; assembly: GCA_004027165.1. Lineage (NCBI taxonomy): Eukaryota > Metazoa > Chordata > Mammalia > Rodentia > Ctenomyidae > Ctenomys > Ctenomys sociabilis. The sequence goes on along the minus strand of PVKA01011760.1, from coordinate 54,483 downwards.
TCCACTTCCACCTGGGCAACTTTGTGAGACTATGTCTCAAAATACAAAACAAAAATGATTAAGGATGTAGCCCTGGGGGCCGGGGAGATAGCTCAGTAGAATAAGTACTTTCCTGGCAAGCCTAAGGGCCTGAGTTCAATACCCGGTTCTGCCTCCCCTCCCAAAAAAAAAGCCCTGCCAGGGATATAGCTCAGCAACACAGTGCCTGCCTGGCAAATGTGAGGTGCTGAGGGCAATTTCCAGTAACACCCCCACAAAAGGATGTAGCTCTGCATTCAATTCCCAGTACCGCAAAAATATAAAAATAACAAAAAAATAACAAACCAGGGCCGGCCATATAGCTCAGCAGACTAAAGCACCTGCTTTGGCAGAGCACAGTGGTTAGGTTCCATCTTGGGAGACTGAACATAGGAGGATCACTAAGAGTCACCCTATACACCCTGTCCTAAATTCATAAAAAAAAAAAAAAGCAAATAAACCAATTTTAAAATTGGTAAAGGACCTGAACGTACATTTCTCCGAAGAGTACCCAAAGGTAGCCAAAAAGCCCACAGAAATATGCCCAACATCCTTATCTTTAGGGAAATGAAGTCAGAACCCACCGTGGGGCAGCACTGCATGCACAGCAGCAGCCAGAGGCCGGCCAGGCCAGATTGGGTGCACCCGTGTGCTCCGCAGGGCAGAATCCAAAGCAGTGCAGCCTGGGGAAAATAGGATGGTGTTTACGCACCTAAACATGGAATTACCAGCAATTCCGTGTCTGGTTATACATCCAAAAGAAATAAAAAGTGGGGGATGGAGAAAGCTCAGTGGAAGAAGTGCTTGCCTGGCAAGCATAAGGTCCTGAGTTCAATCCCTGGTACCACCAAAAATAAAAAGGAAGAGACCTGAGCAGATATTTATAGCTCACAAGTTCATAGCAGCATTTCACAAAGCCACAGGATGGAAGCATCTCAAGAAGCTGCTGGAGGGTGAATGGATTAGCAACATGTATTTTGTATTTTTGAGACAGGGTCTTACCATTTAACCTACACTGACCTCAAACTTACAGTGGCACTCCTGCCTCAGCTCTCCCAATAGCTGGAATTATAGAAATGCGCTACCATGCCCGGTAGAACTTTATACTTTAAAACAACAGAAACGATAGTGTATGTCAGTTAGAATTTAACATTTTAGCTCAAAGGACCAGGATCCAATCCCCAGTCCTGTAGAAAAGAACAGCAATAACCAAAACTGAAACAAAAAACAATCCATATAGAATTAAACCTGTGCCATGACAACCTCAAGTCATGAAGGGGTGGGACTGGGGAGATAGCTCAGTAGAATAAGCACCTGCCTGGCAAGTCATGAAGAGGTCAGTGAAGTTAGGGTCCCTTGAGAACCTGTGTTGTCCGTGGCCACAGTACAGGTGGAAGCACTAGACTTAGGGTTAGAACAGAAACATACAACTTTCTAAATGAGAGAGAAGGGAAATGGAAGGTCATAATGGCAAAATTATAAAACCTACTGGCAAACTTGAAAGAAGACCCAAGTGAACAGAATGCAGGCCAGGCTTGTGGGCGAGGAGGCTTGCCATCACAGAGGTGTCTGCATCCCCCAAGCTGCCACAAAGCAGTAGTGCTCCCCAGTTGCAACTCTGAGTGCTGCTGTCAGAACTGACGAGCTGGTTTTATGTGCACAGCCCGCCCGGTGGCACCTGGTGCCCCAGCCACTTGGGAGACTGAGACAGGAAGATTGTTCAAACTCAGGAGCTGGACAACACAATGAAGCCCTATTTAAGAAACAAGAGTTTTTGTTTTTTTGTTTGTTTTGGGTTCTGGGAATTGAACTCAAAGCCTTAGTACTGAACTATCTCCCTAACCCCTTTTATTTTTGAGGCATGGTCTTGCTAAATTGTTAAACTGCCTAAGCAGTTCAAAGTTGCAGTCCTCCTGCCTCAGCCTTCAGCCTGCTGGGATTGGCATGTTCCACATACTATCCAGCAGAAAATGTCTTAATCATGTAACAAAGAGTACTAATGAAAATGGAATCACCAACTCAACTGCTTCAAAAACAAGAACTAACTGATCACCAGGAGAGGTCATAGTCAATGGAGATAAGCCAGGGTTGGAAGAGCTATTTGCAACATGTTTTACTAATAGTATCAAAAGTGTATAAGGGAAAGCCTGTAATGCCAGTTAAAAAGTGTGCAGAAGAGGTGGACAGGCATGAGGTACCTGCAAGTTCTCCTGCAGGCTGTAGGCCCCATTTGAGGCCACAGGACCCTTGAAGTTGCCTGACCCCTGCCCTGGCACTGCCCTCAGGCCTCAAATGGGGCCTACAGCCTTCAGGAGACAAAATTGACATGGCTAACAATCCACACTCCAGTAGTCCTTAGCTGAATGCAGATCAAAGCCAGACTCACATGCACCCAACCCCCGCAAGGCTGGGACGATGAAAGGCCTGTCAAAGCCAAGCACAGCCAGGCCTGGAGCCAGAGGACTTCTCGTGGGCATGGACACCAATGCAGTATTCCTGTGAATTGCAAAGATCTGGTGCCCCAGCAGCAGTGTCTGGATGAACACCCCTATGGAAATGCCCAGGGCCCACCCACAGCCAGCCAGTGGACAGATCTTAGCGTGAGCTTCCATGCACCACGCTGTACACACCAACCAAATGAGTCCTTCCGAGAGGTCGGATGTCAAAGCTCACATCTGTGTCATACCACTGCAATAAAACACAAAACAGGAAATGGCTGTGTGGATGCATAACTGGGTGGTGGAGGCATTTTGGAAAAATAAGAACATAAGGCACACAGATGGCAGAATGCCAGGTGCAGTGGTGCATATCTGTGATCCCAACACTCTGGGAAGCTGAGGCAGATCACAAGTTTGATTCCTGCCTGGGCAAATTAGCAACTTAGACCCTGCCTCAAAATAAAAAGTAGCTCAGAGCAAAGAACCTGGGTTCAATCCCCAAAAGCAAAAGAAAACACATAACAAAAATAAAACCTGAGGGCAGTGTGGGAGGGGATGGGGTACCTGCGTGAGAGAGGCTGCTCTCACAGGTTCTTGGAAGTGCATAGTGACTCATCAGGCTGCAGCATTTTATGTTTTATTTACTTTTCCGTGTTTTATTCCACAGGAAATGGGGGGGGGGAGAGCAGCCCAGGGTGTGGGTAGGGATAAGGCCTGAGGGCAGTGCCAGGGCAGGGGTCAGGCAACCTCCAAGGGTCCTGTGGCCTCAAATGGGGCCTACAGCCTGCAGCCCCTCTCCTCTAGAGATGTCAGACTTAGCACAAGTCCCTCATGTGACCATAGGGCTGTCTAGTCATTTCCAAGTGCTGGTCACTCCCAGAAACCTCTGCCTCTGAGCCTCAGTCTCCCTGCCATGGGGCAACTGTGGTCCCAGTGGGCAGACTAGGACGCTGCAGACCTCTCACTGTGGTTTCTCTTTTAGCCCTCTTGTCTTGCCTCAGACTCTTCAGGGTTGAGGCCAAGCCTCGACCAGCAGGGGGTGCTCTGCACCACAGGACCCAGGGTTGAGAGGTCCAAAGGGACCCACAGCAACTCCAATTCGTGAGGCATCCTTCTGGTTCTAAAGTTATCTGGAGGGCCAGCCAAATAGCTCAGCAGATTAAAGCGCCTGTAAGCAGGTGCAGGGGCCAGGATAGAAGGGGTGATCCCCCAGGCCTGCCCTGCCTGCCCTGCCCCCAGGGCGCACTGAGACTGCAAATTGAGACTGGGCCTGCATCCCCAGCTCTTAGGAGGCTATGAACGGGCAGATCACTACAAGTCCGATCTAGTAGTGAGATCCCAAACATCCTGTAAGACCCTTCCCTAAAATACAAAAAACAAATAGTTATCTGGAGCTGGGGGTGGCACATCATTTGACTGACATGAATGAGGACAAGGCTCTGGTTCCATCCCTGGCACTAAAAAAATTATCATAAACCAGGTACGGTTGCAATCCCAGCTCTTGAGAGGCTGAGGAAGGACGATTGCCCTGCGTTCAAGGACAGCCTTGGCATGACTCTATCTCAAAAAAATTATAATAATAAAGCAATAAATTTAAACATTCCTCCATACAACCTAAATGAACAGAAAAGCAAAAGGCACAGACTATACTTCCAGGTCAGCTGCAGCGAACACAAAATCATGGTCTGTCTTCCGCTCCGGGAAACAGCCTAGAGCTGCAGCAAACACAAAATCATGGTCTGTCTTCCGCTCCGGGAAACAGCCTAGACCTGGGCTCACTTTCTTCCCAAGCCGTGGACGGAACTCACTCTGCATACATCATACCAGGGACAGAGCCAAGACCCCCAGAACCCCAGTCTCTATCAATATGGTAGGGAAGTATGAGCCAGGGGCAGGGCCCAGGCCTCCTGTGGTCAGTTTCATTCCCCAGAGTTGCAACTTTAGAGCTCACGGAGGTGCAGAGCCAGCCAGACACCTCACAATGGCTGTCACAGTGAGGGCTCAGGAAGCCCCAGGACCAGACAGGGCGAGGGTCTCATCTGTAAGCAAAGAAGCCAGGTTGGGTCAGAGGACAGTGCATGTCAAGGCAGGGCACACACACAGCACCCACAGCACAAGTGCTCTGTTCGTGGAACCCTCCCCTCCTGACCTCTACAAGAATGTTCACAGCCAATGTCCGAAGCCAGGGTACCATGGTCAGACACCCCATCGCTCTTGCTAGAGAAGCCCTGGCACAGCCCCAGGATGTGAGACAAGGTTAAGCCAGGCCCTGGGGTGGGCCGTGGGCAGCATCCACAGGCTGATGCAATCCACAACCATTCTGGCTCAGGGTCCTCTCCTGGGATAGGAGCCCCTGAGCTAGCTACACAGGCAAGTGCTCTGCTGAGCACACTGCTCAGCTCAACAGCACCCCTGGAGTGGGACTGTGGCCCAACAGTACTCCTGGAGTCAGACCATGGCCAGAGTGGGTAGTGGTACCCCAACTCCCTAATAGGCAAGGATAGGGTACGGAATCCCAAGCACAGAATCTCAAGACCTGCTGGCTTTCCAGGGAAGGCACAGAACACCAGACTCCCTGTGTACAGCTCTACTGTGGTACACTAACCCTGCTCTCAGACAGGCTGAGAAGTGAACAGCTGCAAGGACCAGGGATGAGGCATGCTGGTTCCCCAAAGCAGGTGACTGCTGATGCCCTTGGAGGATTTTGTTGCTTGGCACTGAATGATGCACCCCACCCCCCAACCCCCACCGCCAGGCCTTCTGGGCTGCTAACCTTATTTCTTCAGTAAACCGCAGGCCCTTGCAAGCCGGGCATGGTGGCGCATGCCTGTAATCCCAGCACTCGGGAGGCTGAGGCAGGAGGATTGTTGTGAGTTCGAGACCAGCCTGAGCTACAAAGTGAGCTTAAGGCCAGCCTGAACTGCATAGTGAGACCCTGTCTCAAAAAGACAAAAAAAAAAAAAAAAAAAAAAGTAAACCGCAGGCCCATGTCCTGTACAGCCAGCCACTGACAGGCCACAGGGCAGGCCTCAATGAGGATTCACTTTATATCCTCCTTCCCTACCACATAGGATGGAGCAGATGATCCTGGGTTCCTGCCAAGCCCAGCCCTGGTGCATTTGTTTTCCCACTGGAATTCCACAGCATGATTGGGCCTGAGCCAGGTGTCACACAGAGGACTTGGGCATCTTCACCCACCCCTGACCTATGCAGGGGTGTTCCTTCCTCTGAGAAGTCTCCCCCAAGTCCCTGCTCATCCTTGTACACCCAGCTCTCTGAACCTCATACTGCTGGCACTTCATGCCTGGCTGTCGTTGCCTTGGCTCCTGATCCAACCCATACGCCATGCAGGCACCAGGCTGGGCACAGGAGCACTCAATGCCTGTTGGGCAAAGCAGTGAGCAGTGTGAAAGTAGATGTGGGCCTTCAGCCTTGCACCCCACCAAGGGCCCAGGGCTCTCTGTGCAGGATACAAGCAGACCACTGCAGGCAGTCCCTGACCTGCTCTTGGCGTACAGCCTGCATGACTCAGCAGCCGGGAACACCACCTCTGAAGCCCTGTGAGCTGCCTCCCACATGAACATCAGAGCACAACCTGCCCCTCCTTCCAATCAAACCAGGCCATGAGACAAAGGTCATCTTGGATTTACTGGGAGCACTGATCCTCCAGGGAGCCTGAGTAGCATGCATCATGGGACCCTAGAGCTAGCCCCAGCCCCACCAACTTCTCTATCCCGGCCAGGCACACATCCCATCCTGAAAGTGAGGCAGGGCTGTGTCCTAGAGCCCCAGGCTTCTGCAGGTGCAACAGCTGGATTCAGCTGAGAGCCAGCCTGCTGGGTGGCCCCTGGCCAGGGTCCACAAGGTGTCTGTTGAGGGCTTAGTGTCAAGCACAGCCTCCCTCCTTGCACAGCCTCCCATGCAGACTGCCTCTGCTGGCTTGGCTGGGCTGCCTCCTGTGGCTTCTTCTGTCCAGCAGCATGCCCCGCAGGTCACCTGGGCCCAGTGTACCCATATGGATGCCGCAGCAGCAGGCTCTGGTGGCTGGGCAGCACATGTGTGTGGTAGTGCTCCACCATGCTGCCCACACTGGCGAACAGGACTTCACTCTCCAGGTAGAACCTGGAGTCCTGCAGGGCCGAAAGGAGCAGGATTAGCAGGCCCTGGCACCTACACCTGAGCCCATCTTTCCACCTACAGTCTCAGCTGTAAAGTGGAGCAGTTAGCAGTCACAGTGACAAAGTCTGGCCTGTGACCCTGAGGCACTCCCCACATCCCCAGAGCCAACAAGGAGCCCATGCCTGGGAGCTTAGACAAGGTGTAAATAAAGCCAGGGTGTAGGTCTGGTCACCAGCCCCACTGGGGAGCCCTGGGCACAGGCAAGGAGGGAGAAAATGGGATCTGGGCCACCTAATGCACTCCAGCGGGGAGCTGCACCCAGCCTTCTGAGCCCCTGTCCCAGTCCTAGGTCACTCCCAGCAGAGCCTGGTCCCCCTACCTTCTCAAAGATGCGATAGTTCCTCAGTTTGTTGGAGGACTCGTCCCACACGACTAATACCTACAAGGACAGAAGCCTGAAGCAGAAGGCAAAACCAAAAGGCAGCAGGGCCTAGCTTGGGAACTCCCGGATCCAGGTGCACCAGGCTGGGTGGTGGGATCTTGGGCAAAGTGAGAGAGCTGCAGGTTCTGCTGCTAGCAAGTACACCCTGAGTGGCAGGTGCCCAGAGCCACCTTTGACACTGGAGGGCATGGTTTGACAAGGTTACACCTGCAGGGACCTGGGCAGCACTGGCCCACCTCTGCCATACCCTCCCTGGCCTCTGAGTACCCCAGCCCCACCTGGCACCCAGACCCCCAACACACTGAGGGCTCCCCATTGTATAGGAAGCCTTTTACTCCTAAGGAGAAAGAGGTTGCTGAGGGCCAGTGACTCACAGGAAACCTGAGGAGGCCTCACACAGAGCAGGGAGCCACAGATCATAGAGCCCCACTTCATCAGCCCTCAGCTGTGTGCACAGTCTGGTCCCCTACCTTGCCTGACTTAGTGGAGGAGTTCCGGATGCCATACAGCCCATCCTGGGGCTCTCCCTGGGGGCTGGTGGATTTGAACAGCCTGAAATCAAACAGCCAAGTAGATATGAACCTCCTGGACACTCCAGCATACTCGACCCACCACTCCAGGCCTCCTGCACCCCAAGACAGAATGGGAAGAGGGTAGTTGGCCTACCCAGCTGCACCCAGGGCCATGTGCCTGGGCCGGTGACTGCCCACCACCAAGCTGGGCTTTGCCCCCGACTCCCTCGGGTACTAGATGGCCTGGTACTAACCTCTCCACTTCACAGGATTCTGTGGTGTTGATGAAGACCGAGTTGGGCAGTGGCACCTGAAAGGTTGCAGTGAGGTCAGCATTGGTGCCCGGCTCCCACACCCCCAGTGCCGCCACCCTGCAAGAGCCCAGCTGTCCTGCAGCCCCTCCTGCTGTGCTCCTGCCAGCCTTGCCTTCTCATAATCTTCATCTGAGTCCTCCTTGCCTGAGTCGGACTGTGAGGGGTGCCGGGGCTTTTCAAAGGAGAAGCTCCTGAAACTCTGCCCATCAGGTGGCGACCGCCTAGGGACAAAGGAGAAGGCAGGACTATGTCTTCCTCAGCCCAGACAGGCCACTCTCACTCCTTGTACTTGTGGCCGCTGTAGGCTGTGCACAAGAATCCAGGCATCTGCAGGACAATGGAGCCTTGAGCCGGGTGTCCACTGACCAGAAGGAAGCAGGAATCAACCAGCTGAGTCTTGGGAACCCAAGGAGGGGGCTGCCATGGATGCTGGCAAGGATCCTGAGATGAGGTGTCGACCATTCATGGAACAGATACCTCTTAGCCACAGGGAAAAGACAGAAGTGAAAAGGCGCAGGATGCAAGCCAGCTCCAAGGGGCACCGCAGTAGGACCCTGCAACCTCCCCAGGGTAGGGGTGCTCTATCAGGACTGCCACCCAGGGGGAGGCTGTGCCTGACCATGTCCCTTGGCATTTGCCAGACTCAGGACTGGCAAAATGACTGACAGCAGAGCTGCCTTGTGAAGGACATGTACACCGTGGCAGCTCCTAGCTCTTCCTAATAGCAGCAGGGGCTCAGAAACGAAGGAACCCTGGTGAGGGTGACCACAAGGGAATAGAGGACATCCTGGGGCCTCTGGCCATCAGCCTGCAGTAGAGCGGAAAGCCCCAGACAGGCCTGCGCTGAGTCACAGCCTCACACCACATTCCAGCCATTTGCCCCAGGGAAGGACACAAAGGGGGCCTTCAGGGCTCCAAGCTGAACATGGCCCCTGGGCAGGGCCTGCAGACACAGCTGAGGCTGTCCTCCTCCCTCTTGCCCCTCATGGGTTCCAGGAGGCCAGTATCCCCGAGGCCACTATGACCCTGTCCCTGTTCCACAGTCCTCTAGGCCAGACAGACATTCCACAGGGCAACCCTGGACATCTCCATGCCCCTGAGGCAGGCTGGGGATCACTAGAGACTCTTCCCACCATTCTGAGGCTCAGATGCCAGTGTGGACAGCAGGGCACCAGCCAGAAAGCAGGCCAGTGGGGTCACTGGGAAGGGAGGTGGGAACTACTGCATGCAGACTCACTGGAGGTGGGGCAGCCGTGGCTTCTCTGGCCGGGGCAGCACTGTGGGCCGAGAAGTGCTATCCAGGAAGGGCAGCTTCAGCGCGAGGGGCCTAGGGGCCACAGGAGGCAGGAAGAGTCCAGGCTGGGCTGCCTCCCGCGGGGGCCCCTCTTCAGCTATCTTTGGGAACTTGGGCTTGTTGGCTGGCACAGGTGGGGGCTCAGAGGTGGGTGGCCCCCGAGGGGACAAGTGGAAGGACTTGAGCTTGTCACAGTTCCTGGAGGTAGCAGCAACTGTGCTGGCACAGCTGGAGGTAGTGCTGGCCCCATGGCCAGGGGTCCAGGGCTCCGGGCTGGGGCTGGTGCCCTCTCGGAAGCATGGGGGTTTCCACAGGCCAGGCCCAGCAGGCAGGCTGCTGGGTGGGGGGTCGCTCATCCTCCGGCAGGTGGTGGGTACCCTGAGGCCAGACTCAGCCCACCTTGGGCCCAGTGGGTCCCTCTTGGCATCCTCGGTGGCTGCACTGGTGTCGGGGAGGTTACGCTTTGGGGGCGGGGGCGGCAGCAGTGGGCCTGAGCCCTTGGAATTGAAGGAGTGAGCTCGGGGCAGGTCGGAGAAGGCAGGTTTCCGGGCCGAGGGCACAGGGGGTGGCGGGTAGGCTGGAGGGTGAGTCAGGGGGTCTGTGGAGCACAGAGCACAGGGCAGTATCACCACCTCTGTGGGAACAGAGGACCTCGGCCTGCTCACCTGAGACCAGCCCCTGTCCACAGCCCACTACCCACGCCTACAGCCCTTGAGTTTCCTGAAACCTGAGTGTCAAGTACCTGCCACCAGGCTCTAGGGGTGGCTGAGCCAGGGAAGAGGAGAGTCACAGGCCAGCCAGGAGCTTGCAAGAGAAAGAGGATGGCCAGGGTCTGAGCATAATAAGCTGAAATTGCTGTGAGATGTCCAGGTGACATTGCAGGGACATGTGGGTGCAAGTCCAAGGTGAGGGGGAGAAAGGAGAAAGGGAGAGGGGAGAGGTCCAGGCCAGGACCAGCAGAGAGCTCAGGGACAGCTCGAGGGAACAGACCTGCAGCCTGTGAGGGCTGGGTGGGCAATGAGCAGCTGGGACACAGGGAAGGGCAGCAGGCAGAGAGCCCAGGGCTGGAGCACCTCACGGCCAGGCCCCAGTGAGGAGCGAGACATGGAGGGGACAGAGGTCACTAGAGGAGCACAGTGAGGGGCAAGACACAGGATAGATGTGCCTGGCACCACCCGTCACCTGTGGGTGACTGTGCCTGAGCTGTGGGTAACAGGTAGCCATGTTCCCTCCTGTGTGGCAGCCATGGGGCAGCAGATGCTCTGAACATTTATTATTTTTTATCTATTTTAGTTTTTGCTTTTTGGTGGGACCTGAAGTTGACACCACAGTCCTCACACTGAACCACATTCCCAGCCCTTTACATTTTTATGTGAGACAGGGTCTTACTGAGTTGCGGAGTCACCCAGACTAGGCTTGAATGTGGAGCCCCATGCCTCAGCCTCCCCGAGTGCTGGCGTTACAGCGGGCACCATGCCAGCTCTGAGCCTCTCAATACACAGTCCCAGAAGGGAAACGCAGCCCCCCACCTCCCACCCACCCAGAGACCCCCGGCCCCTGCCCCATCTACCATCCAGCTTCACAGGCTCCGGGGAGTCAGGCTCCAGGTAGGATTCATCATCATCCTCATGCTCATAATCTGGGAAGAGGGAGGAAGCTGAGGCCCAGGAGGGGCCAGAGGCAGGGCTGGGCGTGGAGCGAGACCAGGCCCTGGGAACCTGGCTGTGGAGTTCAGTGGGGAGGCCACTGTCCATTTGCCTGGGGATAGGGTGGGCGCAGCCACACACGCTGGTCATGTGGGGCAATGGGGCAGGCTCCAGCCTCACCTTCGTTGTCCGTGGGATATGGGGAGAGGCTGATGTCCACAGGCCGCTCCACGGCACCATAGAAGCTGTCTGTGTCCGAGCTGGAGTCACTGCCATGCAGGGAGGAGACAAGGGCCAGTGGTAACTCAGGGCCTCAGCACTCGCACATAGGACACTCCCACAGACATGCACTCCACTCACAGGCATGCGCACATGGGCACACAGCATGCAGACTCCTGCATACAGCCTCACACAGAGATGCAGCAACAGATGGGCCCACACATGTGGTCCAGGCTCTGGAGGCCACAAGCCACAGATGCCCCACCTGGCCAGAGACCTCAGGACTGGGCCCTCGTGTCCCCCTGCCACTGCCCAGATGTCTCAGGTGACTTGGAGCTGCCCTAGGGCACAAGCCTGGAGTGAGGCAAGCATGTGCCTCTGTATATGTGTGTGCACTGGGCCTGTTTCCCAACTATGAAAGGAGGCAGTTTACTACTCCCCAACACTTCTAAGACTCACTCAGGGCCATCTCAGGGATGAGGCTGCTGAGGCCCCAACTGAACTGTGCACTGGGGACCCTAAAGCCCTGAACTGCTGGCAAGGGGGAGTTCACAGTTAGGGGGGTTCATAAATATATGTGACCTCCACATAGGAGTTTCCAAAGGACAGCATGGGGACAGAGACAGGCAGGACGGGAGCTGAGAGCAGGCACACTCACTTGGACTTGCACACATGCACCAGTTGACCCACACACAGTTTACACAGGCAGGGCTCACAAACGCACATGGCACACACTCTCATAGGCAAGGAGCCTGCCTACCCCAGAAAAGTCCTTCACTGGGGATTCTGGACCATGTCCCCAGGGCCGGAGAGACACACATTGGGCACTGGACCCCAGGGACTGCCACCAGCCAGTCATACCCCAGCCCACCTTGTGTCCAGAGGCAGCTCCTTCTTCTCATGGAAGTGTCCAATCTCCCGGCGCAGCAAGGCCATCCAACTCTGTGGGTCAACCAGGGTGGTGGACACACACAGCATGAAGTAGGCACAGTGCTGCCAGGGCAGGGCCTCCTCCACTCTCCTCCCTCCCATCCCACAACTCTGCAGTGACCACCTAGGTCAGGGGCCAACCCTCTGGGACCAGCAAGGCTGTGTGGCTCTGGCATGGCCTCACCTGCCCAGGCCAGGCCCACTTCTCATCCGTAGGCCTTTCCCTGGCAGTGTCCGAGTGGCTGCAGGAGGCTGTCCTGCCCTGCTCTGGCTCACCTTGCGCTCATCCTCTGAGGAGGCAGAGAAAAACCATGTGCGGTGCTTCTTGCTGATGTGGATGATCTTGAAGGGGAAGACGTTGTTGGACGTGGTCTCCTCAGCTGCTCGCATCACCCTGAGGGCACAGGGGTCACCTTCTGGTTCCCACTCAGGGGCAGCCTCAAAGACCCTCCCTAGCACTGCAGTGGGAGGGAGGTGGGCTGATCGGGATGGTCCTTGCTGCCACTGCTTCTGCTGCTGGGCCCTGAGTTCATGCAAGCTGGTACAGGCCTGAGGCTGGGTGTCTGGGGCCCAGAGTTACCATTAGGGAGGCCCATCTATTGTCCACAGGGCTCTCAAGCCCCTTCCCTGCCTTGGTCAGAGACCCAGAGAGGGACCAGAGACCTGCGCAGGACTAGCTTCTTTGGCACAGTGCCCCCCCACTGGTGGCCAGTGTGGAAGCCAGAGCCTGGAGTGGTAACAGATAGAATGAGTACCCAGGCCAGGCCTGTCCTGATGCTGCGGCCACTGGCCTCACAGGCGGGAGGGGCTTGGCCCTTCATGGGTGGGGAGGGCACAAGAACAATGCCCAGGGCCTGGGCTCAGCACCAGCACTGAACCCTGCTCCACAGGTCCTCAGAGCAGGCGGCTCTGGCCAGGCTAGCCCCTTGGTCTAGAAGCCCTTGAGGGTTGCTCAATGGGTGGTGCCAGCCCTGACCGAAGGGCAAGGAGGACCTGGAGCAGGAAGATTGGGGGAGGCCTGGGTTGGTTCAGCCCTTGAAGAGTAGCTGTGGTGGGGAGGAGGAGAGATGCACAAGTTGAACCACAAGTGAGCAAGACCCACCATGGGGGCAGGAAATGAGGCCATCAGAGGCCAAGCCCAGAGGCAAAGGGAACAGGGACATCAGGAAAGCCGAGACAACCCTCGAGCAGGCACAGGGTGAGCACAGCCACACGGGCTGATCGCCACTCACCGGTTGTAGCCATTGAGTGAGAAGGCACCCTGAGGGGAGGCGGATGTGCTGCTCTTGAAGTAGTAGACGCAGCGCTTGTGAATGATGACGAAGCGCAGTGGCCCTGGGGATGGTGGGTGGTGGGCTGAGCCGAGGACCTGCTGGCCACTCTGGGGAAGTGGGCTCTTGGGTCCCCAGGAGGAGGGCCGAGGCAGGCCTGGTCCCGTGCTAAAGGGTTACAGGCTCTTTCCTACCAGTGCCATCAGCCACAAAACCAACCCAGCCAGGCAGTCACACCAAGCACGAAGCCCAGCCCTGAGCAGCCTTCCCTGAAGGTTCTGTGTAGTCAGTGCCCACACAAATGCTGGGCATCCTGGGCACCTCCCACCAGGCCGGGCAAGGCCAGGGAATCCTGGGCGGCACATCTGTGGCCACCACAAGGTGGACAAAGCCCGGTGCTGTGCCTCAGGCACCCTCCCCTCTGATCTGCTGTCCCCACACCCCATGGACTCCTGGCTTGGCACATGACCTCCCCATGTGCTGAGTGACCGCCCGGCATCAGCACTAACACCATTCTGTCCCAGTCCAGCTGCACCACCCCGGTCTATGTCACACCTGGGGCACCACCCTCCAAAGAAAGGGAAACAGAGGGCCACCACAGGAGGAAGCAGATGTGTACCCCTGCCCAAGGGCTGCAGCATAATGGGGACCTGGGTAAGGGTCCCCTGTCTATCCCTGGTGGTACCTGCAACCCGGGACTCACATTTGAGCAGCTGCAACTGGGTGCCCCCCTTCTTGTGCAGGTAGCCAGCCTTGGCCACACCCCCAGGCATTGTCAGCAGGTTCTGGGCACCAATGGCCTTCATGGGGACCGGCCAGTGCATCTCCTCAGCTGCCATGAAGCTGCAGTGAGAGCAAGAACATGGCTCAGCCAGGCAGGGACACCTAGGGCACTGCTGTGCACTAGCTTGGTCACAGCATTAAGAAGAGGGAGGGCCTTTCTGGAGACCCCACAGGGACAGGGCCTGGAAGTCAGGCCTGGCTCCCTTGGTCTGACCCCGGTGCTGCAGCTTTGTCACTTTATCACCACTTGTCCATTGCATATACACATGGCCCATCAAGCACTGGGGTACAGTGACAACGAAGCCGCCATGCAGGCGAGTCAGGCCTTATGCCAGAGGGCCCCACAAGGTGGTCTGCCCCAGACAGGAAGCCAGGTGGACTACCCGGAGGTGGCAACTTTTGCCTCAGTCCCCACCCCTGCCAGCATGCAGAGTCCCTGAGTCCGGCTGCTGTGAGGTGCCCGCACTTCCAGTCACATCTGGGGTCCTCCCTACTGCGCTGTGTGTCCTGGCCCAAGAGCGGGCCAGCCTACAGCCAGTGTCTCTGCGGCGGAGCAGCGCGGAGGACCCCGAGGCCCGGGCGCCCAAGGTTCTGGCAGCTCCAGCTTCAGCCCGGGACAAGGAAGAGAAAGTTTCCCCACAACGCTGGATCGAAGGCTGCACCAGGGACGTCCTGCGCTGAGGTTCCTGCCTGATCCCTCCGCACACAAAGACCGCTTTAGATAGGGTCACAGAGGGGCAGGGGCTCCGACACTAGCCGAGGTTTGGTCAAAAGCACTGCCACTTCCCATACCCGGGATAAGAGGGACCCTGTCTAGAACCCTAGGGGTCTGCGCCCGGAATGCAGCCCTGCCTGGCCCCCAGCCCCCAGCCCCAGGGCCCACGCCCGCCTTTGTTCCCACAGCCGCGCCTGGGAGTCGTGACTCGGGGTCCTGGGGCATGATCCTGAGGTTCGGAGCTGACCCCGGAGCTCGGAGGCGTGGGGTCTGGGATCTGGTTTGGTGATGTAGGCTAGGCACCCAAGGGCCAAAGCCGGGGTCCCCCTCCAGCGCCCTGGGTCAGTCTCCATACTCACGGCGTCCATGTGGCAGGCGCCGTCTTCCGGGGAGTGGCGAGCGCCCTCGTCCCCCTTGAACAGCGACACTGTGTAGGTCCCTGGCCCCCGGCGACCGCCTCAGCCCCCTCCCGGCAGGTCCAGCTCCGCGGCCGGGACCCCGCACCCGCCATGCCGCTTTCCCGGGTCCCTGGGCCGGCTCCGCCCCTCGGGCAGGTGAGGGACCCGCCCATCCACGTCACGGGTGCCGCCCCTGGGGCCTAGGTTCCCTCAAGCCTTTTGGAAGATGGGAAGCCCACGTCTATGGGAGCGGTTCCCTCGCGGCAAGGAGGCACGGACGCTGTTAAGGCATCCCAGCTGCACCCCAAAACCTGGGATCCTGCCCGGAAGCCGGGATGACCCAGCTCTACCGCCCCACCCTCCCCAGGCTAAAAATCACTCTGTAAAACTGGCAGTACCCCGGGTACGTGCCACCTTGCCAGTGTCGCCCTAGCCCTCCAAGGAGTCGTGGTCTGGACACAAGCGTCCCCAGTCGGCTCCCAGCCTCCTGCATCTTCCCTCTCTTGCCCCAGGGGTCCTATGGTTCACACTGGGCCTCCTGCCAAGCCCTGCAGGGGTGTGTAGAGTAGTCTCCCCATCCCAGACTCAAACCACAGCTCCCTGGCTCCCCTGCCCTCACCCTCACCACCTGGCATCTTTCCAGGCCTCAACCCCTCAGCCATCCTACCTGTCTACTACTCGGTCCCCAGGGGACGACTCCCCCACCCTCCCAGCCTCTCCTGCCCAGCCCTCTTCTCTCAGCCCCTGCACTCATGGCCCAGCTGTCAGCCAGGCCCCACAAGAACCTGTCCCCCATCCACTGTTTGCAGCACCTCATTGCAACGCTAGCCCCTTACAAGTCTTCCGGGAAACAGAAGACCAGCACCACCCCATCCCACACCAGGAAAACAGAGCCGATGAGAAAACACTGGAACCACATGTCTTGCCTTAGTGACCTGTGCACACTCACATTTATAGTAGCACCGCTCACAACAGTTACATTGTGGAAGTGGCTGTGTGCATTGGAAGGTGAGCGGGTAAAGAAAACGTGGTGTTTACCCTGCTGTCTGTAGGAAAGTGGGTGCAGCTTGAGGCCACAATGTTATGAGAGCTACCTCATACACAAGGGTATGAGAAGCCCAAAGTATAAGCATACAGCAAAACAGGAGTTAGGTAACAGGAAGCAGAGAGATAGGCCTTTCTGGAATAGCAAGGAGATCATGAGACAGTGCAGCGGGTGAGGAGGACAAAGTGGATGTAAGAATAAAACAAATGTGCAGGGGTCTGAGCATTGCATCCTAGGCTACCTGCAGGCTGCTTTAAGCCATTCCTCCATGCTGTGCTTGTATACCTCTGAGGACAGTTACCCCTCAGGGTAACTAAGACCCGGTGACCACACTACTGCTGAGACTCCTGCTACCCTCAGCCTGGCTCCTGACAGCCACCTCTCCCAGTCCCTCCTCAAGCCTGGTCCCTGGTGGAGCCACACCCCTCTCCCGCTGTACTCTCCCCCACAAGTCACACCCTAGCCCTTGCCTCTCTCACAGTGCCCTTGTGCTTGGACCCTAGAAAGCCCCCTCGGCCAGCGTGTCTGTAACATCCCAGGGTCAGGTGGCCCTTTACAGGTTTGTTCTGAAATACACCTGTCCCATGAGCTCCCCCCTCAGTGTCCCCTAACGCTGTGCACCTGTGCTAACACCCCCGCTGAGGTGGCAGTGAGCTGCGCACATGTACAAATAAAAGCAAAATTTTAAAACTCTTTCATGGAGATAGACAAACCTCACCAAAAGTCTAGCCCTGAAACCCGCAGCACAGAGGAAGGATTCTCCACGCCCTTTCTCCACCTCCATCCTTAAGCCCCTGGGATTAATCCCAGCAACTCAAGGTCAATGTAATATTAAAATTCAATGAATGTCATTTATTGCATTGATAAAGTACAAACAAAACTCACATCAACCTCCCAAGAGGTTCAGAGAAGGCATCTGACCAAACCCCATGCTCTTTCACAAGAGTAGCACAAGACACGCAGAAGAGAGCTTTCCTACCCGTGAGGAGCGCCTGTGACCATCCCAGCTCACCTGGGCTCTCGGCCCCGCACTGGAGGCACTGGTCACATACTCAGGCAGGAAAAAGAAAGTACCTGGCCTGGAAAGGAAGAAAGGATGGAATAAGGAAAGGGAATATTCGCAGATCTGCTTTTTTTGTTGTTTGCAGTACTGGTAACTGAACCCAGGGCCTCTGCACTGAGCTATGTCCACAGACCTTTTTTGATTTTTATTTTGAAATAGGTTTGATTAAAATCAGTTGCCCAGGTTGGACTTGAACTTGTAATTACCCTGCCTCAGCCTCCCAGAGTGCTGGCATTGTAGGTGTGTGTAGCTACACCCAGCTTAGATGATTTTATGTGGAGAAAATTCCACAGAATCCACTCAAAAATTCTTAGAACTCACAAATATGTGGGGCAAGGTAGAGGATATGAGACCAGTGCAGGCTGGCTGATTATCCGCTGAGGCAGCCCCTCTCCCAGGCGGTCCCCACAGCTCCAGAGTCCCGGGTCCCTGCATGCGTGCACCATATGACCCACCACCCACTTCCCCTCTCTGGGAAGAGGAAGGTGCTCAAGGAGCGCCGCCTCACCCTGGGGGATGGGGGTCGTGGTCAGGACTTCTTCCCCTGGGAATGTCCCTCTAACGGACAGCCGGATGTCACAGCCCCGTCCTGGGGATGGGCATCTGGGGGAGCCCCGCCTGGTGTCACACAGTAGAGGGTGAGTCAGACTGAGGCCTGCCCAGAGCCCAGTGCCAGGCCAGGCTGAAGCAGAAACAGGAAGCGTCACAGAGATGAGGGCAAGCCTGGCTGCGATGACCATGCAACTCGGGGACTTGCTCTCAGACGCTAGCTGTGCAGGTGCTGCTGGGAAGGCTACAGGAGCCTCATAGTGCTGATTGCCAGCGCCCCCGCTGTCTCCCCACAGGACCAGGGCACCCAACACTGGGACCTGGTGGCCCAGTTCCACCCATTCATCCTGAGACCCTTGCAGGCTTCCCCACTAGCTTGCTGGGTGACACTCATCCACTGCAGGTGGGGACTGGCAGGGCATGGTGAAGACCTAGTCCTGCCTCCTTCACAGGGCTTCACAGAGTCCACTCCTGAGAGTCCGAACCCCATAAGATTGCACCTCAGGCAGGGGGCTGAACATCCCAGCAAGCCAGGGGTGCAAGGTCATAACTCTCTTCCCGACTTGCTGAGCAGTGTGGCCCTTTCCCCGCAGCTAGGGGGCTGCAACCTGGACAGGGCCAGTGTTGGGGTCTGAGGCTAGGGTTATTACAGAGTTCCATGAGCCATTCCAAGATGCAAGTGACCCCTGTGTCACTTGACAATTGTGTTTTTGTGTGCATGCCTGAGACACCTGTGCCCATCACCATCTCTCACAGTCCATGGTGTTGGCTTAGGTGACCCTGGCTCCCTAGTCTGACTGCTCCCACCCACTACCTGTGGGTTCTGTGGCTTTGGCCACCAGGGCCCCTGAGCCTGGAAGGGACAGTGGTCTTCACCGTGAGGTGCATCCATGATACCCATAGGAAAGCGCAGGACTCGCATGCACATGCTGGTATGAAGAGGCAGGCAGGCAGGCTCCACACCCCTCTGATACCTGTAGGCTTGGCCCGGGCTGTGGGGGGGCCAGCTCCCTGGGTGGCCACAGTATCAGGGACTCAGGCCCCAGGAACTGGGCTGGGGCTGTGTGCACAGCACAGACTGAGGTAGACTGGCGCTTGGGCCCTGAGGTCACTTACATACACTTGTGCACCCCCATGTTCAGACACACCGCCTCATCCGCACTCCTCATACATTCACACATGGGTACTTGTTCACATGCTTACGAGTTCTCACATCCACACGTTGACTTGCACATACATTCACTTGCGCATACTCACACTAGTGTACACAAGAGCACACAGGCAGGGACATGAATTCATGCTCACACACACACACTGCTTGAGCTTCACAGGCGACAGGACTGAATGCGTGGTCTCCAGCATCTCTCTCTGGACCTCAGACATGGTGGGACCTGGGCTTCACCTATATTTCAGACTAGGGCCCTGGGATGATGGACGCAGGACCTGGCACCCTGATGCTCTCCGCAGCCTGGCTCTGTGCCCTTCAGGACCCCCAGTTCAGCACCCCAAACAACCGACCAGCTATACCCACGTGCTGCTGAGGTCCCCACAACCTGAGCTGAGCTGCCCCCAAGCTAGACATCCAGTATCTGGTGACGCACCTGTCACCCTGCCCCCGCCCAGCCCACCACTTCCCTCCTGGCACACAGTGGTAGGCTGCTGTGGATGAGCCAACCAGGTGCCCCCCACAGGGCCTTGCAGCTGCTCCCCACATCCTCCCCTGTTTCCTCCCATCCTTCCTCTTCCCAGAACTGTTCTCTGTGAGAGAATCAAAACTAAAATCTCTTAGTATGGCCCAGTGACACAGGACATGGTGGTGCATACCTGTACTCCCACCACTCTGGGTGGCTGAGGCAAGAAGGTCTCAAGTTTAAGCCCATCCTGGGCAACTTAAGGACTTGGTAAGATCTTTTCTCAAAATAAAAAGGGCTAGTGACATAGCTTAGTGCAAAGATGCAGAGAAATAAAAAATAAACAAAGACCAGTGATAAGCCAGGAGAGTGGCACCACTGGGGCTAGGGAAGGTGGCCAGCCTGAGTTTCATGAGAATAGCCATCAGCTAGCAGGTCCGGAAGCCTGAGAGGTTTCCTGCTCTGTGGCAGGTCCACAGCACTGCCCTTTCACGTGGGATCAGGATGTCACCGCACCCCCTCCATTCCCAGCACAAATCACAGACCCAAGGACTCAGAGATGAACATACACAATATTCAGACCCCAAGGCCACCGAGACAGGACATTAGCATCTGGACCCACTCCACTGGGCACACTCAAGACTTGAGCCCTCTCCCAACAGGCTCTTGCTTCGCCCAGGCCTGGGCCCTGCCCAGGAGACGGGTAGCCACCACCCTTCCCTTTGCCCAGCTGACCTGATGGTGCTGCTCCAGCACATGCCCTCCAGACTGAAAGCCTGCTGGGGGATGAGGTCCCAGTGCCCAGGGAGGTCATGGGCTCAGGGACCCTGGAAGC
The DNA here is from genome assembly GCA_004027165.1 of Ctenomys sociabilis. Taxonomy (NCBI): domain Eukaryota; kingdom Metazoa; phylum Chordata; class Mammalia; order Rodentia; family Ctenomyidae; genus Ctenomys; species Ctenomys sociabilis. The sequence goes on along the minus strand of PVKA01011760.1, from coordinate 34,261 downwards.
ACCCTGCAGGGCACATCTTCCGCAGGAGGCTGGGGCTCCAGCCACCCACAGAGCCGCTGCTCAGCTTGTGCCACTGGGCTCAGTCCTGTTGCGGCTCTGGCCTATTGCCACCAGGGCTTCCTCCCCAGTGGGGCTTCCTGTTAGTAGCTCTCCGCCTGCCCAAAGAGCAGCACTTCCTCCCTTCCACCCCAGAGGTCCCGGAAACCAGCTGGGGCCAAGGGCTGCCCCTTCCCAGGCTGCTGGGCCTGCGTGTTTTGGGCGCACACCCCTGCTCTGGACATGTACAGCTCTGGCTGGGGGCTCTGGGGCCAGCCCCCCACCCCAGGAAGCTCTTTCCTCCCCACCCCCACTCCAGTCACCTCTGTGTGCTTAGCTTTGCACCAGCAAACCACAAACCTCCCCAGGCCTAGGGCCCAACACAGAACCGCTGCTGACACCCATGCTGAGGGCTCTCTCCTGCCCCTACACCAGGAGGCTCACTTCTTCCCCAGCACATTCCGTCCCCTGGGAATGTGGCAGCCTGCTCTGCCCTCTGAGCCACATAGACACCCGAGCCTCTCACACTGGGGACCTGCGGTTCCAAGGTGGCTAGCTCTGCGGCCTCTAGCCCTGAGAGTATGGTTGCAGGCGGCCTCCTGTGTGTCTCCGCCCCTTGCCAGCCCTATGACAGCCAGCTTGCTGGAAAGTGCACTGTGGCCTAGACAGCAGCTCGGGCCCCTGCTCTGGGTCCCATGCAGAACCAGCCTCTGAGCTGCTGTGTCCACTAAGCCCAGCTCCTTATCCAGCTAGGCCCCAGAAGAGGCCGGAGACAGGGACTGAAGTCCACCTGTCATTTCCACCTCACCTTCCTTCACTAGCAAGGACAGTGCCTAGGGAGGAGGTGGCTGGGAAAAGGAGGGCTTGAGGGTGGCAGAGGCCACACACCACAGGCCTTGGGCACTGCAGGGTCTTTTCACCCACCAGGTTCCCTGGACATGCAGTTCCAACTCTATCTCTCCCTGTAGTTCCTGTCTTGAGGGTCCTACAGACCACCCCACTCCTGGCTGTTTGGGAAACCCACCACAGGGCTGGTGTTGGGGTCCTTTCCCAGCCTACTGCCAAGAGCTCTGCTGCACCCTAGAAGCTGTGAGCCCTGAGCCAGGTATGTGATACCTTCTTGGGGTGGGCACTGGCACTGCATTCCCCAGCCTGTGTCAGTCTCAATGTCAGGGGCCATCAGTGGCAGGGTCACATCTTCAGCACAAAGCTGGGCACAATGAGTAGGCAGACAGGCAGACAGGTGGCATAGAGGAGCATCACTGGAGGCTTCTTCTCTCTAAGAGCAGGGGTTCCTGGGGGTGGCTTAGATGGAGAGTGTGCCCAGGGACTGCAGTCTCTGACAAGGGTGCTGGGCCCCATGAGTTCTGGGCCTGGAGAGGGGCCCAGGGTGGGAGGAGGGGGAAGAGTCTGCAAATACAGGCCGGGAAGCATCACCATGGGGACAGCCTGGGGAGAGCTTCAGGAGGTGGCCAGAATAGGACTCCTGGAACCCACCCAGCAGCCAGTCTTGGGGACGTGCCCCCTTCTTGCACACTGGGAATGTGGACGAGGCTCAGGTCCAGGTGGGAGCCTGACCTGCCTGCCCATCCCACCAGGTCCTCGTGCATAGTCAGGCACAGGTGGAGCTGGAAGGGGTCTGGGTCCCACCTCAGGGGCCTCCTATGACAAGGTAGGGCTCACACTGTAGAGGAGAGGAATGGCTGCACAGGGTCCCAGCCAGCCTTCCCAAACACAGCTTTTGGGACCCTGAGGCTGATGTGTGGCCTGTGCAGGGCGCTTGGCTCTGGGCCTCAGTCTCTCCCTGTGCCTGCCACACCTCCCTCACCTCCATTCCTCACCAAACAACACTACCATTCCTGTTCTTTTTTTTTTTTTTTTTTTTTTGCAGAACCAGGGATTGAACTCAAGACCTTGCACTTGCCAGGCAAGTGCTTATTCTATTGAGCTATCTCTCCGGCCCCACCATTACTGTTCTTGAACACAGAATATTCAGAACCCTGCCCCATGGTGGTGACTTGTTGACCCTCAAGTGGCTCTGGTAACCATGGAGATGATCCCCCTTTATCCTACCAAGGAGATGTGTATAGCTGGGGTGCAGCTGAGGTCACCAGTGCTGGGCAGCCTGTGTCTTCCTCCATCCTCCCTTGCCTAGACTGGTGCCTCAAGCAGCTAGATTCAGCAGCTGGCCACATGCTCCCCTGAGCTTAGGGACAGGGCACTTACCAGGCGGGGTAGCAGCCAGGGGGGCTTGAGGGTCAGCCTACAAAAGGAGAGAGAGCCTTCACTCTAGGACCAGGCCCATGCCTGCCTAGCATGTGGCACCCCCAGCCCAGAGGCGCTGTCTGCAGTGGGCACTGCAGGCCCTGCCCTGGCACGGAGGGCCTCAAAGGCCCCAGCCTGTCCCCATTCACAGCTGCAGAGCCGGTCCAGCTGTTCCTTGCACTCCAGCAGATGGATAGTCAGAGGGGAAGGTGCTCCCTTGGCCCACAGCCAGGGGAAGGGTGTCCTGGAACTGGTGCCGATTTCCTGGCACTCACAGCCAGCCTGACACTGTTGGCTACTGGGAGGAGTACCTAGGGCACTAGGTGTGCAGGCTGGGGTCCTTCAGGCTCTGAGCCAGGGGAGGCTGAGGCACCCTTTGGGAGAAGCACAAGCCCTTGGACTGGGGCAAGTGCAGTGGCTCTGTCCAGAGGGCTCACTTGTGCTCTGCAGCCGAGCCTAGTCAGCGCCCCACAATGTGTGATGAGAAAGGGCTTGGAGGATGAGGGAACTTGGTCCTGGGCAGAGAGCCGGTACGCTAGGGGGCAGGGCCCTGATTAGGGCCACTGGCCCAGCAGCATGAAAGAGAAACCCTTACAAGACACAGCCAGTCCTGAGCCCTGGCCTGAGAACACAGCCCTTGGAGCGGGTTGCAATGAGGCTGCCATCCTACACCAACCAAGTGGGGCCTAAAGGTACTGTGACTCTGTGAAGGTATTGGCAGAGGGTGTCCGGGTGTAGGGGTTCATGGTATAACCTCAGGCTCTGGGAGGTTAAGGAGAATCACAAGTTTCAGACCAGTCGGGACAACTTAGTGAGACCCTGTCTCAAAATAAAAAGTAGGGTCTGGGTTCAATCCCTAGCATGGCAGAGCAGGAGATGAAGAAAACACTGCACGACTGGAGAAGGCCATCTCCATACTGGCACCTAAATGATGTGGCCTCGGGCCCAGGAAGCCACCGGTGGCCAGCACCCCTCCATATGCACACAATGGACCAACAAGGAGGGTCTTCCACAGAGCCCCAGAGCATGGGCATCTTGCTGAGACCTTGGCTCTGCACCTGTGGCTTCTAGGACAGAGAAAGTCACCCTGGCTATTTCCAAGCCATGTGTCTGACTCGGCTGCAGCAGCCCAGGAAGCGAGTCTGGGTGGCCTCCCAAGCTCACAGGACATGGCCTGCTTGGCCAGGTCCGACCATGCTTTCTGGTGGCGGTCATAGGAGCTGACTCTGTGATATGCAGCTGGACAGGCCCCACCCTCCCTGGGTGTACACAGCCCCCAGAGGCCTGGTTCTCTACTTCCTGTCCCAGTGCCTGGGGTCACTGCCAGCCTGGCTGGGCACAGTTGCCCCACACCTGCTGGGCTCTTGCTTACCCACCCTGCAAGACCAGCTGATCACTTCCACTGCAAAAGGCCTGCTGGGTTCCTGCCACAAATCTCCACCCTCACCTCCCCGGCCTCAGGGGCCTCATTCCTGCTGGCTCCTCCTGCCTCTGCATCTGAGAACCACCCAGCCCCTCATCACAGAATCTTTATACCTATGCACAGCCCTGCCTCCTAGTGGTACCTCATGGGTCCTCAGCACTCCCTACCGGGGGAAGGGGGGGGGCACTGAATCTCCAGGGCCCTAGAAGGATAATCAGATGGAATATGATTGCCCAAAGAGGCTACTCCTAGGATGGCGAGAGCCAGTCCACCTCCCCCAGCTTGGGGCTCCCAACATGACTAAGAGCTCATCAGACCTGCAAGAAGGAAGCCAAAGGACTGCTGTCCAGCAGGTTGCAGCCACTTCCTGTCCATGACCCGGGACTACAGAAGGGTGAGCAGGCCTCCAGACAGTGCTGGCCAGTGGGCCGAGCTATACGCTGCAAAATAGAGACCAGCTGGCGCAGAGGCATTGGCCAGCACCTCTGGAAGGCACAGTGCTAAGAGCTGAGAGGCCCAGGGCCTAGGCATGGCTCAGGGTTGAGGCACAGGCCATCCCTGTCACTCCTGCATCAGGGGCAAATAAGCCAAGGGCGGTGCAGGGTCCACAGGTAGGCCCAGCTCAGTCCTCACTAGGGCAGGGGACACTGTCCCCAGAGAAGCCTCACCAAGTTCTGGTGTCCCTGGATGCCCACCAGGCCTTCCTGTGGCAGAGGCCCGACACCCGTACTTAGCATGGAGCTCTAGCCAGGTCAGGAAGGGCAGTGCCTTGGCTGCAAGGGACTGGGGAAGCCAGGGTCAGCCTGGAGTGGGTGGGGTGGGGATAGAGGGGCAGTCTTCTGTGCCAGGGCTCAGACTGCAAAGACAGCTGTTTCAGGATTCACACTCAGCGCATCACAAACACTGACAGTTGCCACCTCTCAACCTGAGCACTGCCATGGGGCCCTGTTCAACACCGCTGTGGGCATGTGACACCTCAGGTTCAGCAGGCACTGGTTGCCTCTGAGACTGGTGCTCAGCCCTGCTGGACCCACCAGCTCCCTCAGAAAAAGAGGCTCCACCCTCAGACCATAGCGGCAGGTCTAACCATGGTTAGACCCCCCAGATTTGGGGGCCACTCCGGTCTCAGTTTTCCCTCTGAGAAGGGGGAGCCCTCAGATTGTAGGGGCAGGCTAACTCCAGGGGCAACTGTTCACCATGACCACCCTTGAAGATGTCCTGGGGGCTTCACTGATCCCCTCACCCTGCACCAGCTCCTCTGGACACCTTCACCCCTGAGGCATCCTCTGCCCAGGAGCACCTACTCCTCTTTTGCTCTTGGCCCTTTCCCAGCCTACCCTGTGCCCTCCTCACTCCTCGCCTCCCTGGCATCAGCTCTTGGGGACAGAGACCTTTTTGCCCATCCCTGCTCATCCCCAGAACCTGAAAGGCCCAGCATGACATGGGCACAGGTTCACCCTGCAGTATAAGCAGACCCCGTCCACGTTCAGCAGCAGGTACCTTCCCCACACACTGCCCAGGCATGGTTGGTCAGACAAATGAAACCATGTTTCCATCCCTGAGTGCCTCACTACTTTGTCTCTGGATACCCAGATTTGCATGCAGGGCCCCACAGGGCCTCAGCCTCAGTGTCCACATCCACACCTTGAGGACAGGAGCAGTGACCAAGGCTGAGCCTCCTCAGCCTCCAGGGCCCAAGGGATGTGGTCAGGCATGAAATCTTCGGACACATCTGTCAGGACCAAGAGGACAGGTGGCCTCCCCCAAGATTAACCTGAAGCTGACCCTGACTGGACAAGGGACCCACACAGGGCAGGATGTCCCTAAGCCCAGCCACCCACCCATCTCCCCCTCCCGCAGCAGAGGGGACAGAAGCTGCTACCACCAGCCCTTCCTGGGGACACCTCTCCTCCTGGCACCATGGGTGCCTTTGGCCACCAGCTGTCAAAGAAGCAGCAACCTCTGACTCACGTCCTCGTGATGTGGTGGCCCAGCCACATCCATGTGCATATCCAGCACATGTGTCCCTGGAGCAGCGCGTCCATGAGTGAGCTGGCTGAGGGCTGGTCAGTAGAGGTGCTCAGACAGAGGGACAGGCACACACCTGCAAACACCAGGACAGTGGCCACGCTGTCACAGTCACCAGGCAGTGGGTGGCCTTTATTTGTCATCCACTCCTTTCCTCAGGGCCTTTGTACTCACGGTGGCATCCCGTGGACCACATGAAGCTGAGAAGCTCAGGGGGTCTGTACATGCTTAGCCTGGCATCTCCCAGCATCTTGACCAGATGGGCTCCCAGCTCAGCAGGCCGTGGTAGGTCCTGGGCCCCTTCACCTGTCCATCTGAAGGGCGCTGCATCCCTCTCCCCCGTGCAGGGTCATTTCTCTCTGCTTTTATCCCCACTCCTCTTTCAGGCAGTTTGACCAGAACCCAGAGCCACACAGGCCAGGTAAATGCTCTACCCCTAAGCTGAGCCTCAGCCCTTTATTCGGAGGCAGGATCTTGCTAAGTTGCTCAGGCTGACCTTGAATTTGGTATTCTGAGAAGCTGGGATGACAAGTATGTTCCATCATGCCTGGCTTTTTTTGGTCACTTTTTTCTTCCTTTAGTGATTTTTTTTTAAAAGATAGTATTTCTGGGGGCCAGCGAAATAGCTCAGCAGACTAAAGAGCCTGCTTAGGCAAGCTCAGGCAAACACAGGGCAGCAGTTCAATCCCTGGCACACCACATGCTGCACCAGTCCTGCCCCCAGGGTTGGCTGAGCCAGCCACAGGGTCCTGGTGTAGCAGCGCATGCCTGTAATCTCAGAGATTGGGAGGCTGAAAAACGGGGAGCACTATGAGTCTGAGCTGCATGGTGAGACCCTGTGACAACAAATATATTTAAAAAAAAAAAAAAAGCCGGGCGTGGTGGCGCATGCCTGTAATCCCAGCACTCGGGAGACTGAGGCAGGAAGATTGTTGTGAGTTCGAGACCAGCCTGAGGTACAAAGTGAGTTTAAGGCCAGCCTGAACTGCATAGGAAGACCCTGTCCCAAAAAAAAAAAAAAAAAAAAAAAAAAAAAAAAAAAGATAGCACTTCACTAAGTTGGCCAAGCTGGCCATGAACAAAGGCCTGACATCACCTTCCTGCCTCAGCCTCCTGTAAAGCTGGGGCCACAGGCATGCACCAAGGAGCCTGGCCACTCCCTAGTAAATTTTAGGCTGACCACAGGATTTGTGCAAACTTGCCTCTTGCTGGTTTCTTCCTAAAGAATTACCTACAGGCCACAAGAGGGACCTGAGACGATGATCCGACCCTCAGCCCTGTGCCAGGGCCCTGTCCACCACAGGGCAGGATTTCTAGCTGGGCAGAAGCAAGGAGAAGGGGGAGGAGCACGAAGGAGGTGTGGGCAGACCATGCTAGGGAACTGAGAGCAGCCTGTTCCTCCTCCAGGCCTGGGCACAGACACAGTGACTCAGGGTGCCGATGCAGGGGCTGCCTGGATGTTCCCAGAAGTCTCTTACCACCCTGTTCAGAGGCCTAGTGGGGACCAGGGATAGAGGGGCAGTTCCTCAGCCCCTGTGCTGCCCTCTGTGGGGCTGTTCGTACTCTGTGCTACCTTCTCCCTAGACACCACCGCATGGAGCCTGGGCTGAGACTTGGGCTCCAGCCCTCCCACTATGCTGACACTGCTCATGCTGCCCCACTGCAGACTCACCTGCCTTGACCCCTCCAGGGTACCCCAAGTTCCCCTGATCGCTAAGGCTGGGCCAATCCCCAGGAAGCATCTGGTGGGAAGCTCCTGCAGCTGACACTCCCCTGGATCCTGGCTTGGGCTGCCAGGCCCCACCCTTCCTCAGAGAGGCAGGCTACCCATTAAGGGACCCTGACACCTTGGCCCCAGCTCCCCTGGGAGATCTCACCCTGCTGGCCAGCTGTGTCATCCCTTGATATCCCATCTGTGCTCAGCCCACCCAGGACACACAGGGTGAGGCAGCCTCAGGTAGTCAGCAGAGCTCAGCACCAGGCTCTTGGCAGGAGCTTCAGACAGCAGTTCCCTGTGGGAGCTTTAGGGACAGCCCCTCCCTCAACTCCAGGAGCCTGCCACCAGCAACCAGAAAACCCAGCAAAGAAGCAGGAATGGATGGCAGAGGTAGGGACTGGCTGCAGCAGTACTTAAGGCCACCTCAACCTCACGAGATCCCTCCCTGCCTATCTCCAAAAGCCTTGGCAGCCCTATCCTTCTCCTGGTGTAAGGGACTCCTCTAACCCTTCACTGTGGCTTCTTCCCACCCAGTTCCATGGTGGCAGGGGAAGGGACATGGGTCACACATGAGCTCTGGGGACACCCCAGCCGCTGCTGGCCCTCCTCTTCCTCCCAGCCCAGGAAACCCACAAGGGGCATCTGCCACAGCACCCTACACTTCTTGCTGGCTGCCTGCCTCTTGGGGGACTGGCCTTGGGCCTGGAGTGGGCCAGCCCTGAACAGCTGCCCACTGTAGGAACCTGGCATCAGACAGAACTTCTAGGGCAGGTCCCTGGAGCCAGTGGGGACACAGTGAGCCTTCCTCAACCATTTTCCTCCCCCCACTGTTTCTTGTCCCCAAGTGGGCACAGCTATCACCAGCCACAGCAGTTGACTGTCCTGGTGACATCCTCCAGCAATGGAAAGACTGCTGTCATACTCTCAGAGCCCCTCAGCTGGCTCCCAGCAAACTATTCTAGACCTGCTCTTGCATGCTACCCCAGAGCTGCCCCTTTGGCTCCACTCTGGATGAGCCCCAAGTCCTGTGTGCTCAGGAACAAGTGCAGACCAAGGGCCCCAGCCTGCGGTGCTGGACACAGGTTGGCATGGAAAGGCCTCTGAGCAGCATTCCCTGCTCCAGGCAGGATACAGATAGGATTAGGTAGGTGGACAGGGATGGAATCCAAAGAGCAGGTGACCGGTGGGGTACAGTCCTGACCCAAGATAGGTGAACACTGTGGGTAACACATGTCCAGCGGCAGGCTGACCCTATCCCTGGGTGCCACTCACTCTGGCCAGCAGGGAGGCCACACAGGATGCTTTCAAAGGGTCCCTGCTGCACACCCCACCTCCCACCCTCACATTCTCCATGCAGCCAGACTTCTGTAAAGGATACTGGCCCCATGCAGTCACCTGAGCTGACCAGCCCCACGGGACCACTTCTGTTCTCCTAGATGTTTCAAGCTGCAGAAGGGGATGGCCCCATGCCCAGGGGACCCACCCTTTGCCCTGCTACACTCCACACACCCAGCAGACCACCACCCTGCCTGTGAGGCTCAACCCCCCAACACTGCCTGCCCAGCCCTCAGGTCAGTACCCCATCCTCATTCTCTCAGGGCTCCAGGGCCTGCTTTCCTGGGCCTTTCCCACCAATAACCTCTTTTTTTTTTTTTTTTTTTTTTTTTTTTTTTTTTTTG
>PVKA01011760.1:0-25013 GCA_004027165.1 Ctenomys sociabilis | reverse complement strand
CCTTAAATGCCAGCTTCTTGGATGAACTCCAATCCTGGCCCTGGCACCTTTCAGGAGACTGGGCCCAGAAAAGGCAATGCTGTATCTTTGGGTGTGGTAGGTGCCTGGAAGTTCCATTTCCCAATGGGCCTCAGTTTTCTCATCTGTGTGGCTAGTCGCAGATGATGTTACTGAGCTTGGGTCCAGAGTGGACAGGTCCCTGCCTCGGTTGGCAGCCAGACACCACAAGTCAGGGTAGAGAAGGAATGCTTGAGCTAGGCCAAGCCTGAAGCCACAGCACAATGGCCTGTTGGGATATGCTTGGAATCTGCAAAGCGGGCATCTGGCTTCCAGGAGGGTGGCACAGTTGCCTCTGACATTAGAGGAGAGTTAAACACAGGTGGCGAGAACAGCAGCCAGCATTGAGGAGCCCAGCTGAGCCTACCAGGGCCACCTGTTAGGGACAACAGGGGGTACCTAGCTCATCCCAAGGCTTGGTGTTCAGCTACTGTGTGCCCCGGGGGAAGGGGGGTGGGGGCACACAGGACACCATGCCCACTGCCTACGGGCTGGAGGCCTGAAGGAAGCATGCAGCTCAGTAGCAGCTGGGGGCAGCAGCTTCCTAAAGTGGGGCTTGTCCAGCCCAGCCAAGGCCCACCCAGCCCTCTAGGCTCCCAGACCAGTCCTGACCTCTTCTCTCTTGGCTGGGGGCAGCACAGTGAGGGCCATGGCCTCAGCGATCCTGTGAACTGGCTCTGGACAGGGCAGGGCCCCAGGGGCAGCCCAGAGTGTGGGGACACTGAGCCCTCTAATGCCACAGAACAGTGTTGCGAGATTGTAACACCCCTCCACCCAGGCAGGAGGAACTCTACAAAATGGAGCTGCCAGCCCATGAAGGGTCAAGGGCAGGAATGCCCAGTGCAAGCTGTGGACACAGCCTCTAGTCTCTCCCAGGAGGCGTTCCTGTCCTGACCATCCCACGAGGTGGACCCGATCAAACCCCATTGCACAAGAGAGGCCCTTCTGCCCAAATGCGGGCTGCTGCCCAGGCTGGAACACAGCGGCCCAGGAAGCTGACTCAATCCCACCAGCAGGAGCACACCCCTTGCCTTGGCCAGCACCTTGCCAGCCTGGCAGGCCCAGACTAGACCCTGCCTCCCCCCTGGGCTGGAGCAGGCCAGTGCCTGCCCCACCCTGCAGAAGCTCAGCAGGCCTAGTAAACATCTGATTCATGAGGAAAGAAGGGCACTGCCAGGAATCAGACTGGGCTGCAAGGAAATTAGGTGTGGATGGCAGGAGGTGCCCGCTGACTTTACCGGGCCACTGCCCCAGGGGGCCAGGCCCTACAGTCCAGGAAGGTAACTGGCAAGGCTGATCCGACATAACTGGCACAGCCATGGCCACCCATGTAGCCCTTGGCCAGTGATCCAATGGGATGGAGGATCACTCCAGAAGCCTTGGAGCTATGATCCTAAAAGTCATAGCATGCGGGAAAAAGCAGAAGGACAGGGGAACCAGCTAGGCACCTGAGGCCCCGCCCAAGGAGCCCTGTCATCTCAAGCACTATGCAGCCCCTGGCCCCAAACCCAGCCACTCTTGAGCTGCCTTTCCTGTCCCCTGGGGTTCACAGGATTGTGGGGTTGGAGGGAGCTAGCCCTGAGTCCCGGTCCTGTGGTATGGCTAGGGGCTACAATCACCCAGCTCTACAGAACAGAAAGTAAGGGTCGAGAGGGGTCAGCCCTGGGTCACAACCATGTCAATCCGCAGCTCCTTGTCTGCCCTTAGCTCTTGTGGGACTATCTCCATACCTGGACCACGAGGGGCCCCCAAAGGCTAATGGGGAAGGGCCCCACCCTGGCAGGTCTCTAGGTCCTGCCAAGGCAGCCACAGGCCACTCTGGTCACTCAGCACCCCCCGTCCCTGTTTCTGTGGTGGTCCACACCAGCTCAGAGAAGATGCCTCCTCTCTGCAAACTTCCCCTCTCTGCCCAGGCTGCCTGGTGCCAGCCAAGCTACCTGGAGTTACCACAGAGCCATTGGCTGACAGCCAGTGAGAGACAGGCAGGGGCTGCCCTGGTCACTGACCCATGGTGTCTCCATAACAAATCTTTGAGGACAGAACCCAGGAGGTCCCAAGATGTCCCTATAACTGACCACTCCTGATGGGCTTGGGCCTCTGCCTGTGGGACAAACACTGGTGGGAACTGGAAACCCTGGACTGGCCTGCCCCCTCCACATGGCCAAGCAGAGCTGGCCCCAGCACTGCCCAGCCAGGACACGCCAGCCTTGAGGACCACAAAATGGTGCCAGTAGCCCTAGGTCACTCAAAGCCACCTTGAGGTGGAAAGTGGTTTTCAGTCCTCTTCTTACACAGGAGGCAGTAGCCAACCAGGACCCCGGCCTGACCCCTGCTCTCTCTGATACTCTTCTGTTCCTATGAGTGTCATTCTGTCCCGCAGGCCCCTGGCTCCCCATCTGCAGGCCTGCATGTGTGTGTGCCCACGTAAGACGTAGGGGCTGACTCAGCACCCACGTCCTCTGTCCGCATGAACAGGAAGGGCCAGGCAGCCAGGAGCCCCCTTCCTCCTTGCTCAGGCCCCTCTTCTCTGGGGGACCGATCCTTGTCCTTGTCTCCAAAGTCTGGATCCTGTCAGCACACCTCTTGCCAGATGGCCCTGGATGGGGCCATTGACCTGTCTGTGTGGTCAGTTCCTGCCAGGGCATGCCCCAAACAGGACCAAGAGCCCGAAAAGGGATGGGGCAGTGAAGGGAACTTCCCTTCCCTGTGTCCCTGGCCCTGCTGAGTGTCTAGCAGAGGCAGGGGCCCAGCCCCTGCTTGGTTCTGTGGGTCAGAGCCAGCCAGGACAAGGCTGCCCAGGTGGCATGCAGCCAGAGCAGTGCTGACCAGATCCAAGGTCCTGCCCGGTCCTGGACGTCGCCCCTCAGCCTTGCCTTAGCTGCTGGGTACACAGCCACCTACTGCATCACCATCATGAGAGCAAGTGACACCTGCTGAGTTCCTCCAGGCTGCATAGCTGAGCAGTCACCACCAGGTAACTCAGGCTTCCCCACGGAGCACTGGCCACAGGTCAAGGCCACCTTGAGGTACAGTTGTCACAACCAGGAATGGGATTTTGAGGGTCCTGCAAGGAGGTTGAGACTGCTGCAGGATCAGGCCCAGAGCGGCAGGGAGGCTGGGCCTACGAGGCTAGGGACCCATGCGTTTCCCACTCCAACTGACTGAATCTCCCATCCCCTCCAGTGTCCTCTCCATCATCCTCAGAGACTTGTCAGACCCTCAGGCTGACACTCACATTCCAGTGTGAATCAGCACCTACTGGTGGATCAGAAGTTAGTACCACAGAAAGAGTTGGGAACTATTTCCTGCTTGGTCCCCGCTGGGTGAGTCGCGCCCCGGAGCGGCGGCGGGACAGAGAAGGTCGTGGGACGCTGACCGACGTAGCCACCAGCCCCGGGTTCTGGCTACCGCGCTCCCCAACCCGCCCCCTCAGGCCTACGGCGGACATCACGCGACCCCCCACACGACCGGGAGAGGAGGGCGCCGCGCCCTACCTGCTGCACCGTGCTCCGGCCCGCAGGCCCAATCCCGCTGTGGGTCCGACCTCCGCTGATATCTCTTCAGTCTTCTATCCCCGCAGCCCCCGCCCCGGCGCTCCCGGCGCCAGACTCCGCCCTCCCACCCACTCTCCAGCCTCTAGATTCCCAAAGCTCCACCCAAACAGGGCCCCGCCCCGAAGCCCGCCCCGCCCCGCCCTAACTCCACCCCCAGGGGAGGTCCCTCCTGCAAAGGCCCCACCGAGGCTCCCGCCCCACCATTGGCCCCGCCTCCCCCCTTCCGCCCAACACCCCAACTCAAGGTCTCTCACGGTGCGAGGTTGGCCAGCGGGGAGGATACTGAACCTCAGGTCCGGTATACCACACATCCCTCAGTGCTCTGGGAAAAGGCAGGCGGGTGTTGACCGTGGGCTTGGACCCAGGGTCAGCGCCTACATACCATAGTTACTACGTGCAGGTAGGCAGCCTGGCAAGCTCAGCGCAGAAGCAGGCGCTGTACGACCCCCAGCCTCGGATCCACACCCTGTGATCCCATACTGCACCGACCTCGGGTCTGACTCAGTGTGAGGACCGCGGGGCTTGTCTCCCGCCACCAAAAACCGGCCAAGCCCTTTCCAATTCAGCGCCCTGGGGGTCACGGCCCTTAGATTCCTGCCTCAGCATCAGACCCACTTCCTCTGTGTGAGCCAGGCTTCACTACCACTTTATTAGAAAGTCCTGTGCTTGTTGTGGTGGTGCTGGTGTAAGACCTGTGACCTTGGCATTCTCAGAGGCTGAAGCAGGAAGATCACAATGCAATGCCAGTCTGGACAATTCAGCAATTAAACAAGATTAAATAAAGGGCTGGGCATGCAGTAGTGAAGGCTCTGCCTGACTGTTGGGCCTCACCCAACACTGCTTGCCTGCCCCAGTGGGGCTGGCTCCATTCCAGGGAACAGCACTGGGAGCATGAGGTCCCAGCCTGCAATGCTATTGGAGGAAGCAGAGTGGTGGCACCCAGGGATGGAGGGCAGGCCAGGGTCTCCAGCTCAAGCCTGGCTTTGGCTCCCTAGGACCCTGGGGAGGCAGTGAGAAGTGGCTCCAGGCAAGGCCGCACACTACACTATTTATTTTTTTATTTTATTTATTTTTTTGGCGGAACTGAGGATTGAAATCAGACCCTTATACTTTCCAGGAAAGCATTTATTCTACTGAGCCATCTCCCTGGCCCTAATGCCACGCTATTGATAGGGACACAGGGCCAGGCTCAGGCTCACCTGCTCTGCCAAGCCCGGTCCTGCCCAGGCCCAGCCTGTGGTCCCGTCTCTGTCCAGAATAAGGCTATGCTCAGAGATGTCATCATTATGAGTGTCTCAGCCTGTGGCTCTGCCTTGTCCCAGCCAGGCCTCTGCCAGCTTGAAAGGTCAGAGGGCTGAGCAAATTCCCAGGCATGGAGAACTAAGCTGGCACAGCCTGGAGGCAAGGGAGGAGCTCCTGCCAAGGCAGCCTCAGCTCTGCCCTCTGGCTCATTTCCATCTAGTGTGACAGTGTCACCCCCCCCCAAGTCCTGTCCCACAGGCCATGATGGAAGAACTGGCCTACGTGCTCTCTGATTTCTGTTTTTACATCTGAGCCCCAACTCATCCCATACAGTCTGATCTGGAACTTGAAAGCCTTCTGTCCTGCTCCAGATCCCACATGGGGCCCACAAATGAGGAGGTGGGTGTTTGTACACATGGAGGCCTCTGTGTCCCCTTCTTCCTCCATTACTCGGCCACCAATCTCAGGAACACCAGCAGTACACAAGCTCTACAAGGGGCAGCCCAAACAGGGTCAAGCTCTCAGCTGACCAGCCTGCCACTTAGGAGCTGAGCTCTGTGACATCAGAGACCCAGGGGTTGCACAAAATGCAAGGGCCCTTGGGCTCCACCCCTTCACCAGGCAGATCTGGAGCTTTACATGTGGGTTCTGTTTCCATCCCAAGTTAACGCCTTCTGTAGGGCCAGGGAGATGGCTCAGTGGAATAAACACTTCCCTGGCAAGTGCAAGGGTCTGAGTTCAATCCCTGGTTAAAAAAAGAAAATAAGAAAAAAAAAAAAAAACCTTCTGTAGGGCTGCCTGTGCCTGTCGTCTCCAGGAGCCGTGCTTAGTTCAGCCCATTGCTCTGGTTTCACTTCCATATCCAGAAATAACCTGATGCTTCTTCCTGACCTCTACTGCCAGTGCCACCATCCTCACACTATGTGGCTGAGAACTACAGGCAGGGTGAGACCCTGTGATGCCAGGTGAATTCTCTTCACACCTCAACCATGTGACATAATAGTGACGTTTCCTTTCCTTCTCATCTTCTTGTTCCCCTGAGTGTGTCATCATTTGTTTTTAGTTTACTTTTTCCCTATTTTTGTTTTGAGAAAGCATTTCTGTTTGTACTCCAGGCTGGCCATGAGCTCACTGTGTAGCCCATGCTGGCTGTAAGTCTGGCCAGCAGTGAGTTTTGTCATTAACCTTCTGGGATACTTTCCCTACCCTAGAGACCCAGGTGCCACCCAGGTGCCACCCAGGTTACCTGTGGTGCCTTTGACATCAAAGCAGAAGGCCCTGCTGGGCTTGTGGGTCTTCAGGAGGAGGAAAATGGCTCTGAGTAGGTATAAAAGGTTTCTGAGAGGCATGAACTGCCATCCTCATGTTGTCCTGGCACCATGAGCCTTGG
Organism: Ctenomys sociabilis; assembly: GCA_004027165.1. Lineage (NCBI taxonomy): Eukaryota > Metazoa > Chordata > Mammalia > Rodentia > Ctenomyidae > Ctenomys > Ctenomys sociabilis. Next base: position 18,770 of record PVKA01011760.1, on the reverse strand, counting down.
GCCTCTGTTGGTGTCACCTCCAGCTCTGAGCATGTCACCCTCATGTAGACAGGAGGTCCTGGACATGACACAAACTTAATGAGTGACAAGAGCACCCTTTGCTAAAAACATCAAGGCCCAGGAGGGCACATATTTGCCTGGGCTGCCAGGGCTGCAGGGCAGACTCCTTGTCCTGTTAGCTTAGGGTGCTGAGCCCCACACCCCCAGCCAGCATCCATCAGAGGCAAGCTGGGGTCCTCAGTCCTCCTGCTCTTGGGACCCTGGCCTGGGGTCCTGCTCTCGCACAGGGTGGAGGAGACAGTTGTAGTCCAGGGTTTGCCCCTAGGCCTAAGGCAGAGCCAGCCATGGCCAGGACCTCTCTCCTCCCTAGGGCTGGAACATCAGGGAGGATGGCTCAGGCCTAAGTACAGTCTGGAAGTGGGCCAAGATGAAGGGACCTCAGGGATGTGGCACATGTGGAAGAAAGAAGGGAGGGACCTGCAGCAGGTTAGGGACCTGCAGCAAGTGGGGGACACCTCCCCACAGTCTTCCAGTCTGGGAACCTGCCTCCCCCAAACATGCATTCCTGCACCAGGCCTTCACCACCATCCTGTAAGTGTCTCTGTGCTGGGTGCCAGGGACAGCAGGTATTCAGGGTCCTTTTTAGCATTCCTGTCTTAGGTTTAGGTCATAGGCCCCCCTGCTGTGCCCTCAGCCCTCACCTACCGCCTCTCCCTGCCTCCTTCCTCCAGGGAGGACACAAGCAACCTGCAGCCCAGGGTGCCCTCACAATCTGAGTGTGGCTAATTAGCAAGTTTAGTTCTAGCCTGGTTCCCCTGGCCACACAAGGTGTTATGGATTGGGACAGAGCTTCTCAGGTCATGGTGATGCCAAGTGCACTAAGAGAAATCTGCTGCCACAAAGCCTGCTGGCTTCACCTCAGCAGCCCTAGAGCTGGCCAGTCATCACCTGCTCAGCAGCTGTTGCTCTGAGCCAAGCCAGTGTCATTCTGCCATGGGTTTCCTGAGCCAGAACTGGGCAAGGCTCCCACCTCATTCCAAGGAAGCCAGGGCCCCCACTCACATGGGTTCTCCACCCTCATGGCTTCTGTTCTGTGTTCCCCTCTGCTGCCCACACTACCCCCCTCCATCCACTGCTCAGGCCCTGCTGCTCAGCATTGACTGCTATACCCCTGCCTCTGGCCTCTCTGTGGAATACTAGTTCCTCCTAATTTTATGGATCTCCCTCCTGAACCTTCTAGAGCTCTGCTCACACCTCCTGGATGCCACCCTCCTAGTCTGCCACGGGACAGAGCTAGCCTGGGGGAGGAGGGCCCATGAGTGAGAAATCCTTCATGTTCTCTCAGCCCTGTTGTTCCAGCAAGGTGGGCTAGGAGGACACAGGGTCCCACAGCTAGGCTAGGATGTTCTCCAAGGCCAGCACCAGAGAGTAAGAGTTATAGAATTTAAGATAGGGACATGGCTAGACAGAGTACCTTGCCAGCACGCAGGAGCTTGGGGTTCTGTCCCTAGAACCATAGAAAATAAAGGTGTCATTGGGTTGACAACTGTGGAAGGGAGGGCGTCACACTTGGTCTTGTGTCTGACTGTGCCAGGCATGTGGCTGGCGACACACCAAACTGCACACATGCTCTTCCCACTCCTGAGGCTCCCCTATCTATATGTGTGGGCTGTGCTCAGCTGGGCATCTGCTCCAGTGTCTGCCCTCAGCAGGCTGCAAGCCGTGCCACTGACCTGATGCAGGGAGCTGGACTCAAGCCTGCAAGGCTATCTTGCCAGGCCCTGGGCTATCCTGCAGCAGCCACAAAGCCCTTTAGCCATAGGGACACCTCCCCTGGGGGGGGGGGGCAGAGAACAGTGGGGGGTACTTCCTTGGGAGCAAGGGAGGATACGATATGGAGGACCAGGGCTGTCTCAATAGAGACCACTTAACACCACTGTTCCTAGAAGCCAGGTTGGCCTGGACACTGGGAGCTGCACCTCCCACCACAGGATGAAGTTGACCCAGGCATACCTGGGTACTGTCTGAGCCTCTGGTCCTCAAGCCACACTGCCCCCTTGTGGAGATGCTCCAGGAAGTGCTGTCCTGCCTGGAGGGCTTTCTCACTAGAGGTGACAGCATGTTGGTGCACCTATAGATGTGTGCGTGTGAGCAGTGTGTATACACATACTTCACTGTGTGGGCCTGGCCATTACAAGGGTGACAGGGCCAGGACTGAAGTCCCAGCACCAAGACAGAAGGGCGAGGGATGACCCTGAGGGAAGAGGACAGTGGAGGAGGAGACCTGGGGGCAACTCCAGCTGATGCTTTCCACACGGCCCACCCATCACCCAGAGTGCACCTAGAGTGAGCCCCTCCCTGCACCTTGAGTGAACCCAGCCAGAGCAGGCCTAGAACCCTACATCTGCCCGCCCTGCCCACCACACTACATTGGTAGCCCTGTCCCTGATGCCCCATGATACACAGTTCCCTCCTGTTGGGTCATTGACCCAGATCTGCACACCTCTCTCTTGTCCTTCATGATGAGGCAGAAATGTCACCTCCTCCTAAAGCGGGCCTCTGAAGTTCCATCCCTCCAGTTCTGCCTTCTGTCTCTACAGCATCCATGCTTGGCAGGACATCCTTCCCCCTTTATCAACCCACCTGTTTCACAGCTGTTCAGGCTTTCGACAGGTACTTAGGGCCCACTGACTTTGTACAGTTCTGTACACCTTGTTGACAGTGCCTGCTCCGTAACCCTTGTCTGTAGTGTTGTGATGGCTGCTGACTGCACACACTGGATAGCACTGTGGTTTTATGGTATACATCACAACACTGCATGTAAGAGTTATGCAAATCAGGGGCCAGGAGATGGCTCAATGGAATAAGTACTTCCCTGGCAAGCGCAATGACCTCAGTTCAATCCCCAGTTCCACCAGAAAAAAGCGTGGTCAACAAGGTAGAGTTGTGTTGGGCCATTTTTGTGTCTGAATATTATGATGTTCACACTACACAATGCCTCACTCAACGACCAATTTAACAATCTGATTGCAGGAATGGAACTTGGCTGGTAAATGAGGAGTCTATACTCTGTGGCAAGGGCATGGTCTACATCGGCAGTGTCAGCTGGTGAATCCCCTCACCTGGCCCACTGTTTGGGGAGCCCCCCACGTACCTTGTTAATCGGGATCTGCAGTCCTTCACTTTGATTCTGAAATCCTCTTTCTTAAAACTTGGGCCTGGTCTCCTGTGGCCAGGTTTCTAGGATCCCAGCTGTTAGTAGTGTCTGGCAACACCCAACCTGTGCAGTCACCAAGATTTCTGTGGCCAAGAGCCAGGTTCAGGTCAGCTGGGTTCTCCTAGTCACAGCCCTGTGCTGGCTGTGATCTCTCTCTCTCTTTTTTTTGCGGAACCAGGGATTGAACTCAGGCCTCTGCACTTGCCAGAGAAGCACTTATTCCACTGAGCCATCTCCCCGGTCCCACTGTAGTCTCAGGGTCCCCAGGGTCCTCTGCGATAGAGGAGGGCTCCTCATAAAAGGGGTAAGTGTGGAGTGCTACCCTCCCCTAGAAGTCCCACTCTGTCCTCAGAATCCTTTAGTTGCAAGTGTCAGGCCCTGTACAGGATCTTGGAGGGGACAACACCAGAGCGACAGTGGGAAAGAGGCCGTCCTCTCAGAGGCTGGCTGTCTACCACCCTAAACTGAGTCTCTGCAAAGTCTGCATGGCCCACACTAGGGTGAAGGACCTGGTTCTCTCCTTGAGCCCAGTTCATGCATGAGCCTCCAGGGCCCTGAAAGACAGGACTTGGGCTCCACCCACGGCCACCCTGTGATACCACCTCCCTGGGAGCTGTGCCCAGGGCTGCTCTGCCCATTCACACACGGATCAGGCCAGGAGGACCCCACGCTCTCATCTGGCTGCACCTCTGCAGAGCAGGAAGGCCTCTGACCCACTTTGCTCTGAAGGTAGGAAGGGGCCCTTGGAGAGGATCCGGGTCTGTCTCATGCGTTGTGACAGGCGTCGGTTGCACAAAAAGAGACCTTATCGGGGACCCAGTGGAGGGGTATGTGGCTCGCAGGCCTGGACACCCACGGGCCTGAGCAGGAGCCCTGCCAGATCCTGTGTGCTTGGGCTTCTGCGGGAATCTGCAACCCTAGGCGGCCCTCGGATCCTCCAGTTTCAGGGTCCCCTCGCAAGCACACACAGGCTTTGGCGGGCTCAGACCCACAGGCAGGTCCAACACTTCGGGTCATTAGACTCGCGTTCGCAACGCCGACCTCGGGAAAGCCGGGTTTCGGGGGCTCGGGCGCGGGGTGGGAAGGGTTGCGGGAACGGGCAGGGCGCGGGGGGCGGGGCGCGCGGGGCGGGGGGCGGGGCGCTGGGCGGGGCGGGCGCGGTCCGGCGGGCGGCGCGGAAGTCCGGCAGCGGCAGCGTAGCCGCCATGTCGTCCGGGGACGCGGGCCCGGGCGGCCGGGAGGGGCCTCCGCACGCAGCCGCCACGCTCTGCGGCCTGTACCACGAGGCGACCCAGCAGCTGCGGCTCCTGCAGGACCAGCTGGCCGCCCGCGACGCCCTCATCGCGCGCCTGCGTGCCCGTCTGTCGGCGCTTGAGGGCCACGCGGCGCCGTCTCTCGTGGACGCGCTCCTGGAGCAGGTGGCGCGCCTCGGGGAGCAGCTGCGGCGGCGCGATGGCGGCGTCCAGGAGGCGCAGCTGCGCCAGGTGCGGGGGCTGGGGGCGGGGCTCGGGGGGTGCGGAGCGCTCCGGGCAGTGACCATCCCGTTGGGGTCCGTGAGCCCCGCGGGGTCCCCAGGTCGCCTCCACGTGGCTTCTTCGAACGGGAATGAGGGAAGTTAGAGGACAGATGCGAACTTATAGTCCTCCTTCGGGAGGCGTGTCTTTTTGTGGGATACACAGGAGCACGCAGGACAGCCCTCGGAGTCGCTGTGCGCCACTCCTCTTGGCCTGGGGGTACATGTGGCAGCCGCTACCCGGTTGTCCCCGGCTGTGCTCCTGGTTTTTACAGGAAGGAACAGCATCCTGGAGGGGAGGAGCCCGCAGAAGATAGTGTGTGTAGTGTGCGTTTCTAGGATTGGACCCACAGCCAGACTTAGAAGGAAAAGGAACCTGCCTTTTTCGCTTTCTCATTATGAAAGTGATTTTGTGTATTTGAAAAATTAAAATAATCAAGAATCAAAATCCTCCTGAGCCTTCGATGATGAGGTGGCCGCTCAGCAGTCGGGAATGCCTGCTTCCTGTTTTTGCCCAGGCAGCGCTGCAACTCTGGGCAGGCTGACCTGGTGCATGACCCGCTGTGGCTTTGTGTGATGTTAGGGTTTTCCTATCTGCGGGAACGCAGGTCGGATCCACAGATGGGCGCCTCCCCACGCCAGCTCTCTCCCTTTCTGAACAATGGCTTGGGACTTGTCGGGCAGAAGGAGCATTCAGAAAGTGCCTGTCTGTGCCCCAGACGGTAGTGTCGTCGGTATCAGGAGGACAGCGAGGGGTGAAGGGCGCCTGCAGCCAGTGTTAGTGCCCGCCCAAGGACGTGCACGCACCCACGAAGGGCCAAACAGCCAGGTCAGTCGTGGCAGTGTCACCTTCCTTCCCTCTGTGTGTGAAAGTTTTGTTTTGAGATATAAAAGTGATATAATTTTGCAATTGTATTTAGAAAATTTTGTTAACATTACTGTACTAGTTTTATTTTTATTATTTCATTTTTTGTATTTTTAGGGAAGGGTCTACAGGGTGTTTAGGGTCTCATTACTAGATTGGACTCATACTGATGCACCTATTTACAGCCTCCCAAGTGCTGAGATTACAGGCGCGCGTCACCACGCCCAGTCTCAATTGCTCTCAGTGCACCCTGGGGATGAGGCCAACACAGCAGTCCTGGGGATCAAACCCCTGGCTCCTGCTCCTGCTTGCTGGTGCTTTAATCCGCTGAACTGTTTGGCTGGCCCTACTGTGCTAACTTTAACTATGTAATTATTGTATGCTTTTCAGTCTGCCAAAACCCACTGACCAAATGGTAAACATAGGTATCACAAATTAACCTGTTGAGCACAGGAATTCTGAGAAATCCTATTCATTTTCATCTTAGTACTTTTTTCTGTGATACAACTCCTCAGATTATGTGGTTTGCAAAGGTAAATGAAGGTTCAGACAGAAAAGTAGTGTGTTTATGGCTACACACCTACCTAAGCCAACTGTGATTGTTAATGCAAATGTAATGTTTTTTATACTGTCTGTAAATATTCTTCTTGTGATCCTCCAGTACTGGGCATTAATATAGGTCCTTCTCACAGAACTGTATAACGAGCTCTAGGTTTTCTTTCTTTTTTTTTTTTTTCCAGGGTTTTGTTAAGTTAATAAGTTGCCCAGGCTGGGTTTGAACTTGGAGCCCTCCTCCTGCAACCTGCCAGTGTGGTGGGGCTACAAAGGTGTGCCACTGCACCCTGGCTGCTGATTGTCTTTAGGTGTTGCTGGTGAATAGAACTCCGTTATATTTCAAATCATTCATTTTGAATTGCACCAGAAACTGATTTTAATTTTAGTAAAAATAATAATATAAGTATTATTTTTTGGCGGCTCAGCAGAAGAGACATAGAAGGATGGAAAAGGCTGTGACTGCCACAGACCACTCAGCTTGGATGGCAGGGAAGTGGGAGGATCCTCTGACCTGAGGGGGAGGCGGAGCGATGGATTTGTGATGGGGGCGGAGCTTGAGGGGCAGGTTCAGTGACACACAAACAGTGTGCACAGGAAAGGTAAAAGGCAGTTGTATCCAGGACTGGGGTGGGGAAAAAGGTGGAATTGATTATTGGGAAGATAAGCTGTTGTTTTGGAGGTCCCACCATGTCGGATCAGGGCCATGATAATTTAGCAGCTTGTACTCGGGTTGGAACCTAACAAAAATAAATAATTACATAATTCATTAAAATAGTTCATAAAAACATTGTATTTCCATATACAGTAATAAATACTGTGCTTGTGCACAACTGATTAAAACCAGAGAATTGTATACAAACTTAGGTTATTTCCAAGGCCGGAAAACTGCAAATAACAACATCTCACCAGCAAATGACAAGGAAGACAAGAGAGGGAGGCTTCCCTGTGGCTGAACCTGTCTAGAATCAGGAGCAGCAAGCAACACTGTTTGCACAACAGCACCGTGGGCCTCTGATCCAGAAGAAATCAGTGAAGGGGAGGTGGCATGGGTCAGACCAGCACCAGCGCAGCTCTGCCTGTGTACTGGAGTGGCTGAGCTGCGGCAGGGAGGTAGAGAGCACTGTCCTGCAGACTGTACGGCTTCCTCCCTCTCCCTCATGCTGGTTGCATGGACCCCATTCTGGTCCTTTCCAAGTGACAGAAACCTCATTGAAGAATTCAGGTACAACCCAAAATGAAGCCAGCAGTGGACCTTGCTCCATGGGCCCGTGTGTCATGTGGGACATGTTGGGCCTTTTCTTTCGCAGATGACCATTGTAATGGCACCAGTTCCAAAGGACCAGGATTATGGGTGACCTCTGTGTGGATCCAGAGATGACAGAGGAGAGTACATGGAAACAAGCAGTGTCCTGGGCAAGCAGAGCAGAGCCAGGGTCTGAGGCTGGGTCTGGAGGCACCAGCTCAAGGGCCCACACCCAGGATCACCTATGGACAGCTGTGTGAGGCACACGGAGCATGGGTACATGTGGGGTATACCAGCTACTTTTAGTTATTTAGGGAAAAATTTAACACCTGCTATGCAGCTATTGCTCCTGACACTCACCCTGGGCTGGCCTCAGAGCCTGTTAGAGCAGGGAGGGTTATCCTTAGAGTCTGTGCTCAGCGAGGTAGCAGAGCAGAATTGAAACCATGGGGCAAGCCAGGTGTAGGGGCTCCTTAGGATGCTAAGGCAGAGGGCCGCAAGTTCCAGGCCACTCAGGGGAACTTATAAGAAAAACTGGAAAGGGCTAAGAATATAGGAGTATTGTGTTCAATCAGATTTTTTTTGTTTACGGAACCAGGGATTGAATTCAGGCCCTTGCACTTGCCAGGGAAGCGCTTATTCTAGTGTGCCATCTCCGTGCCCCCTGTGTTCAATTACCAGTACCAAAAAAAGAAGAGTGAGCTGTTGTTGAGTCACTGTCATTGATGGCCATGTTAGCAACTCATTAGGAGCAGAGACTCCCCAAGGGGCTGCTGAGGCTCAGGGATAGAGAAGGGTCAGGTGGCTGCAGGTGGTGGCCATGGGAGCCTCTCTCCATCCTGAAGAGCTACCCAGGGCTTGGTAGACGCCTGCATACGAAGGTTGGTCTTCCCCTCAAGCTGAGGAGGGGGAAGCATGGCCAGGAAGAGGCTCTCACTTGAGATTCTCAACCTGGCACTGTGGGCACCTGGAGGTGACAGCTGATGGGGGGCAGGTGCTGTGTGTGGAAAGAAACCCCATGGGTTGGGGTAGAGCATGGGGAGACGGTGGGGCCTGGCATTCGGCTGTGTTCCTGAGCACTCCAAGTTCTTCTGCTTTGGCTGTCTCAGTCAATGGTTATTTCAGAGGGTTCTTTGAAAATAGGGAAAGCACAGAATTGTCATTGTGGCCAAACCTGGTGGCAAGTGCCGGAAGTCCCAGCATTCAGGAGGTGTGGTAGAAGGGTCACTGAGATCGGTGTGCACAACAGAGAGATCCTGTTCCAGAACAAAAGCACGACAAAACAAAATTATCATTGTAAGACTTTTTTCTTTTTTTTACTATTTATCTATTTTGAGACAGGTTCTCACTATACAGTTCAGGCCAACCTGGAACTCACTTTGTAGCCCAGGCTGGTCTCGAACTTAACAGTCCTCTTGCCTCAGCTTCCCCACTGCTGAGATTACAGGCCTGCCCCCCCATGCCCAGTTTTAAGACCTCTTTTATAAAAAGTCCTTAGGGTTGCACATACTAGTCTCCTAGAACTGCCATAAAAAAAGTACCCCAAACTCGGCTTAAGGCAACAGACATTTAGCATTTTCAGAGCTCTACAGGTGGGAAGCCTTCTGTAAGGCGCTAGGGAGGGAGCCCTCCTCTCAGCTGAGGCCAAGGCCACAGTCCCCGGGCCTTGGCCCACAGGCTCATCATGCAGGTCTTTCTCTGCATGAGTGGCCTTGGTCTTCCTCTTCCACTGAAGACTTTGTAATCAGTACAGGGGAAGAAGTGCAGCTCCCACCAGCTGGATGTCAGATACATGAAATCCCTTTTCCCTAAAATCAAAAAATGAATTATTAGGCACAACTGAAGTTAAGAGTAGGAAAACAGTATTTATCAAGAGGGACACAACTCCCAAGACAGGAGGGGACCCAAAAGTGAGTTCCCAAAAGACCCTACTTCACAAAGGAAGTTTCACAGAGCAAAATCACAACGTGGGAGCAAAATCTCAAGCTGGGTACAATGTGGGACAAAACTATAATCGGAGGCTGGGGAGACAGCTTAGCAGTATAAGTGTCTACCTGGCAAGTCCCAGGGACAAAACAAACAAACCTGTGACCTTCCAATAAGATTGCAGGGTTAGCCACCCAGGTAATACTGGCCCAGGGGGAAGCAGGTCAGGTAGCAAGGCTGAACGGGAAGAACCTGGGTCTTCAGGAGTAGATCCGGCCACCCATAGGGCAGCTGATGTTGCTGTTAGTTGTTGCTTGGGGAAGCATGCAGGCCTGATCATCTGGGCATTGTCCCATGGGCTCCCACCCTCTGCACCAGCTCCCTGAGGGCCCAGCCCTGCCTGACAGCCTCACGTGTTTCCTCTTGGCTTGACTGCCTATAATATGACCAAGGCCTATCCTAGCCGGGACCTCTTCAATAGGACTGTCTCTTAAAAAAATTCTAGGTATCATTTATTGATACTTTTTAAGTACCAGGCACTATGTGAAACAACACCTTTATTCTCATGTGAGCATTACAGAACCCCTGCAAGGTAGGGTCTGTCACCCCATCTCGTAGACAGGAACTGAAGCTTACTGTTTCCAGAACCACGGTGTATAGCAGTAAATGAGACCTGTGCTAAGTGAAGTCCTGGTCCCAGGCACGACTTCCAGGGCTCCCGCTGCTGTGAGGTCTCCTTTTCTATCCATTACATGTTCAAGGTTGCTATTTGTAGTACTTGGTTGTGAAGTCTAAAACTGTAAACTTGTTCCTGAGAACAGTGGACATTGTATCCCAGAGCCCTGTGACTTGAGGAACCCTGGGGTTCATGCAGAGCCCTGACCTCCTGGCTGAGGGACATGATGTGGTGATGCATCCCTCTGCCGGCCTTTCTTGGGCCTTGTGGTCAGTTGCTGTTGACCTGCTGCTTCTGTTATGCCCATAGGAAGTGGAGAGACTCACCCAGCACCTGGAGGACAGAGAGCGAGAGCTGCAGCAGGCTGAGAGCCGGCCCTGGCATGAGCGGGACAAGGAGGTGGCCCTGCTGCGGAGGAGTGTGGCTGAGAAGGAGCGGGCCCGGGCTGCCAGCAACGTGTTGTGCCGCTCCCTGGCCGGCGAGACCCAGCAGCTGCGCAGAACATTGGCTGCCACAGCCCACATGTGCCAGCAGCTGGCCAAGCGTCTAGAGGAGCGGCTGTGCGTGCAGGGGCCAGGGAGGGACAGAGGCCCAGAGGAGGTGCTGTTGGCCACAGTGTCGCCTGGCGAGGTGAAAGCCAGTGTGCAGAGAATGCTTCTGGGAGCAGGCAGCCTGTGGTGTGGCCAGAAGCGGGCAGCCACCTCCCAGCCCCACACTGCCTAGCATAGCCTGAGTGGTGGGGACAGCACTTTGGATGCCTCTGCCTGGGAAGGGCTTGAGTGGAGGGGCTGCCTGAGGAAGTGTCACATGTGTGGTGCAGATGGGGAAACTGAATTAGAGGGCCATGGTACTGGGGCATGGTGAAGTGTGCAGGGCTGGCCCCCTCCCCTGGAGGCCCCAGGTGCCAGCTTCCTTGAGCTCCTTGTGTCTAAGTAGTCTGGACTCCTCTGTGGGCACAGTGGAGTCACAGCTGCCACCTCTGCAGCTGGCTTTTGGGTATGTATGTGCCCTCGGGAGCCACCAGACCATCCTCCAGGCCATAGGCTCCTCAGTAACATCAGCATGGTGAGAGCTGGGCTGGTGGACAGGCTCCTAGGGCTACGGCTGAGGGCACCAGAGAAGGAACAGGCCAGGTTGCATGGAGGGCCAGCCCAGCCTGGTAGTGACAGAAGGCAGCTGATTCCCATGAGGGTGGGCATGGGGAGGGTTCTGGCAGGAGAAGCAGAACATGGTGGGGCCTGGGCTGCTCGTGGGGCCTTCCTCCCCATCGTTTGAGCAGGGTATATATACCTTTCTAGGCCCCAGGCTCAGGTCTCTTCCAGACACCTCTCTGAGACACAGCAGGACTTGAGAAACTCAAGTCCAGGACCATCTGTGGAGAGGCAGCGCCTGGTTCTGTGACACATGCTGTGGATCTGGCAGTTGCTTTCCAGAATAGTCAGCCGAAGGCAGGCACAGGGCCACAGAACAGAGGAAGGCTGTCACCGCCTCATCTATCTCACCACTTCTCAGCCCCGGGCGTGGCTGAGTCACTCGGGGCTTCCCAGGGAAGGCTGGGTTAAGACATGCACTTCCTGTCATTCAAGGGGAATTCTCAAAAACAATGTCACAGAGAAAAAGAAAAAAAACAAGGCCAGGGAGATGGCCGCATAAGCACCTGCCTGGTAAGTGCAAGGTCCTGAGTTTGATCCTTGGAACCAAAAATAAAAGTGACACCTCAGACATGGGCCCTGCACTGCTCAGTGCAGGGAACTCCAGGGTGTAGGTGATGTCTCACAAGCTTTCCCATTAGGTCAGCACCCTCCTGCTAGGGCTGGCGTAGGTGGTGGCCTCCTGTGCCCACTCCTATGATGGCGGAGCTCAGGTGATACAAGCTTTTGTATAGCTGCAGTGCTGGTCCTGGAGACAGCGAGCTCTGGAGGCTTGGCTCCAGTGCCCCACATGACCATGGGGAGCAGCAGAGCCAGCAGGTCCTGTGGGGCTCTGCTCTTGTCACCTGAGCAGTTCCTGAGGTTATGGGCACACGGATGCTCTGCCTCGGTGTCCAGCCCAGTGTCCCCCTTTCTGTGTGTGCCACATGCAGGGACTTAGCTTCTCCTCTGTGTTCCTTCTCATGTAGCCAGAGCGGACAGTTGGGGACACCACTGTTCAGGTTGTTGAGAAGTTACAGGAAGAAAACCGACAGCTGAAGCAGCAAGTGGCCCATGTGAGTGTCCCTAACATTTCCCCAAGGACCACCTGGCCTGGCAGGGGGCGAGGTGGGGGTTCATTCCTCAGTGCCTGAGCCTGGCCTTTCTCAGAGCACAGCCTCTACACCAAGCTACCTCCCCAGCCTTTTAAAAACATTCTTTATTTTGAGATGAGGTCTTGCTAAAGTGCTCCGGCTGCAGTGGAACTTGGGGTCCTGCTGCCTCAGCCTCCCAGGGTGATGAGATTACAGGTGTGTGCCACTGCACCTATTTTTTTTGACACAACTATAACCACAGGGTCTTGTGAATGCTAGGCAAATGTTCCACCACTGAGCACACCCCTAGATCCCTGGCACTTTTTTTTTTTTTTTTTTTGTCTTTTTGAGACAAGGTCTCACTATGCAGCTCAGGTTGGCCTTAAGCTCACTTTTGTAGCTCAGGCTGGTCTCGAACTCACAACAATCCTCCTGCCTCAGCCTCCCAAGTGCTGGGATTACAGGCATGCACCACCATGCCCAGCTCCCTTTTCATTTTTTGAGACAAAATCTGATTAAGGTCTCCAGGCTGGGCTTCAACTTTTAATTCTCCTGCCTTGGCCTCCCAGGCATTGGTGTCACAGTGAGCACCACCCTGTTGAGCAGTAGGTACTTTTTTAGGCAGGAAATGGAGTTAAACACATTTCTGTGCACAACCCCTGCTGTGGACATCTCCATGGGTTCTGGGTATCTTCATGGTCTGTGGCCCATGCGCAGCACGCTGAGGGCCTGGTACTGCCTCCACAGGTACAAGACCTCAATGCCAAGTGGCAGCGCTATGATGCCAGCCGGGATGAGTACGTGCGGGGGCTCCAGGTGCAGCTGCGTGGGCTGCAGGAGCCCCAGGAGCCAGAGCTGATAAGGAAGATCTCCCGGCTCAACCAGCAGCTGGAGGCCAGGATGCGCGACTGCAGGGAGACAGAGCAAGAGCTGGCAGCCGTGAAGATGGCCCGGGATGCTGCCCTGGAGCGAGTGCAGGTGTTGGAGCAGCAGGTGTGGCCCTCAGGCTAGGAGAGGCTCAGGGCTTGGCATTACTGGGTGGCAGTGGCCATGGGGACAGAAACGAGTGCGTTGTCTTCTCAGATCCTCGCTTACAAGGATGACTTCACATCGGAAAGGGCGGATCGGGAGCGGGCCCAAGGCAGGATTCAGCAACTGGAGGAGAGGGTGGCCACACTCCTACAGGCGACCCAGGGGCAGGTGGGTGTGGGGTGCTTTTCCGCTGGGCCAGACAAGCTGGCCTTTTCATCAGGAACATCAGCTGTCTGCTGAGACCTGACTTGCTGGTGTTGAGATGATGACAGGGGCCCTTCCAGGGGACCTGGGGCATTGGCAGGGATGTGCCCTCGTGCTCCATGAGTACACCAGCCTGTGGAGCAGAGGTGGCCATCTTCAGGGCCTGTCCTCACCATCAGGTGTCAGGAGCTGCTTTGCCCATGTCTGTCCTTGCTGGGAGGCAGGGACATGATTACCTTGTCACATGGCATGCCACAGGTCCAGGTGTCCACCAAGGTCACTGGTGCAGCCTCTGCGCTCAGTGTCTTCCCTGGTGTGGGCTGTAACTGACATGGTGCCTGCAGCAGGGCACCACATGGCTCTTCTGTGCCTGTGGTTCTGACCCTAGTGCTGCAAGAGTCCCAGGAGGCCGGCACTATCAGCTGCCTGGTGTCAACTGTGGCCCTGTCCTAGGGCTTTGCTGTCCTGATATGACTGGGCACCATGGTGCCAGTGCTGCCTATGGAACTGCCCTCGTGGAATGCGAGAGTGGGGACCTAGGGCCGCGTGTCCCCTGCATGCCCTGCCTACAGTTGGCCCCATCTCCAGCACAAGGTGCAGGGAGCCATGGCAAATGTCTGTCCCCACACCTGAGACTGAGTCCTCCACAGGCAGCCAGCAATAGCACCAGGCACCAGCATTGCCTCGGGATGGGGCCTGGGGTGGGGCTGAAGTCTAGCCAGCAAGGAGGCGCTGAGGCTCAAAGCCAGGGCCACAGCAGGCCCAGCCACACCCTGCCTGTGAGGAAGCCCATGATTCCTGGTGCTCCCTGAGCCCCAGAGTGTGGGTGCTGGGCAGAAGCCTCCAACCATCTCCCAGCCAGGAGCACAGAATCTCAGGCCTGGTATCACTCGGGCTTTTCTGGGATTTGCTTGTGCTTGGGGTTTCCTGGCCTTGTGCTAAAACCTGACTTGAAGGCTGTTCATGGCCTGGTCACCAGACCGGGGGTGGTCACGGGTGGTCTGCTCAGGAGCCTCTCAACAGAGGAGAGGAGTGACAGAAGTGCCTAGGCCTGGTCAGCTCCCAGGGCAAGGTGCTGTGGCCTCTGTCACCCTGGAGCACTGGGAGCACCATGTGGGCCTAGCCCTGAGTCCCACATTTGGGGACGGTGATACTGAGGGTATGGGTGTCAAACTGTAAACCTGAGGGAGATTCACATTCAGAGGCAGAGTGGAAAGCAAGCTCAGGCCTGAGGGGATGGAGGCACAGGACAGCTCCCTGCTGCCACCCAGGACCCCAAAGTGCTCTGTGCCCCAGGCCCTCAGCATGGTGTAGGTAGGTAGGCTGGTGCACCTCAGGGCTGATGGCTGCTGGGAACCCTGCTTAGACCTGCTCCTCCCGGGTCCCTGCAGGTGCTGAGCACTGCAGGTGAGCGAGCAGGACTCCTGGGGTTGTCTAGCCACTGGAACCGACCTGGCCTCTGCTTTTCCACAGGATCCCCGAGAGCTGGGTGCCAGCCGGATCCATGCTGGGAGTGAGCTGGCTGTGTCCTTAGAGACTGATGTGTCTGGCGGCTGGGGGCCAGAAGCCTCCCTGGAGGTTGCACACCCTGCCATGGCCCTGAGAGGGCAGGGCGACCTCCAGTGCCCTTACTGCCTGCACTACTTCAGTGATGAGCAAGGCGAGGAGCTTCTTGGGCATGTGGCTGAGTGCTGCCAGTGAGCGCAGCTGCCTTTCGCTGCCCCAGCTGGGCTGGGACAGAAGGTGCCCTCTGGGACCTGGGAGGGCCCTGTGGAAAGGGGAGCTGCAGGGGAGCCGTTACTCCCTCTGTCCCCTGAGCTGTGGACAGACAGAGCTGGAGGGAGCAGCAGGAGAGCCTTGGGGGCATCACACAGTCTGTGGTGGTCTGGTCTGTGTGGTGTGAAGGTCCCTGTGTTGCCAGGTGGAAGCTACACACTGCCCCACGGAGGACTTAGGGGACAAAATGGCAGGAAAGTGGGTCCTCACCCTGCACTGTGCCATGCCATGTGGGGACTCTGGTATGTGGCTATTTCCCATCGAGCACTTTCACTGCAGTCACCTGTCATATGTCCAGAGGTGAAATATGCTATTTTACAGCCCTTTATTTTTATCATAAACATCCTGACTGCTGGGACCCCAGCCTGGCCTCATACTGGTGCACCCTGAGGGGGTGGAGGACAGCAGGCACTAGTGGCCCCAGAGGCAGGTGGATACCCACACCCAGTGTGATGGAGGTCAGGGTGTGGAGTGACCCTCTGTGTTGGAGGAAGCTGATGCCATCTGAGCCCCAGAAGTTAAGGACAGGACATTCCAGAGACAAAGATGCCCCAGGAAGAGAAACCTCCAGATCCTGGCAGACCTGGATATGTGCGCCCCAAGGGGAACCTGGTAGAGCAGCTGGGGCACGAGCTGGGAGATTTCAGGCTATGCTGAAGGGAACCAAGTTGGAACCTGAGTCTGACCACTTGGGTCAGAGGCCCAGGGCAAACGCCACAGACTTCCACCTCAGCACTGGCAAGGGCAGAACGGAGCAGCCTGCTTGCAGGGCCACCCGTGTCTAGGCAGCCAGGCACAGGCCTCCTTTTCTGTGTATTCTTCCTTCCTCCTCTCACTGTGTACTTTAGGCTGGCCTCAAAGTCATTCTTGCTGCAGCTGGATTACAGACTGGTGGGACTTCCGTGCTTAGAACAAAACCCAGCACTTCACAGAAAGACAAGAGAACAGGTGCCTCAGGACTGTCAGTTCAGTCTCCGTACTTACCAGAGTGGAGTCTAAGATGATACATTTCTGGAAATAAAGGGATGTTAAAAAATGAATGCAGAATAAATGTATTTTTAGACAAACAGAAGCTCAGAAAATTGTTATCCTGCAGGCTGTCCTATAAGAAATGTCTGTACTGTAGACAGTGTCCTTGCTGTGTCATGGGTAGTGGCACAGGCCTGGAAGCCAGCTACTTGGGAAGCTGAGACAGGAGGATTATAAGTCCATAGCCAGCCTGGGCAACTTGGTGAGATGCTGGCTCACAATAATGAGGGTTGGGAATGTAGCCCAGTGGCAGGGTCGGCCCATGTGAGCCCTGGGCTGAGCCTTCATATTGCAAACAAAATTGGGGCCAGGGAGATGACTCAGTAGAATAAGCAGTTCCCTGGCAAGCGCAAGGGCCTGAGTTCAATCCCCAGTTCTGCCAAAAAAAAAGGAAAACAAAATTACTCAGGCTAAAGGTAAGTGACCGAAACAGGACAGAAATATAGTAAAGTATAAAGAGCATGAGTGTGGTAGAGGTAAGTGAATATTTCTCTGAAACGTGAATGCATGAGCACACTAGCTTGGTAGTTGTGTGCATGTGGGACTGTTTAATGGTGTCACACTGCTGAAAGGTTTCTGTCTTGACTTAAGGTGGACTGTGCTGAAGGAAACACGTTGTAATCTCTAGGGTAGCCACTGAAGCAGTACTAAAACATTCAATAAAAAGCTAATAGCTAGCTGGGCATGGTGGCGCAGGCCTGTAATCCCAGCACTTGGGAGGCTGAGGCAGGAGGATTGTTGTGAGTTCGAGACCAGCCTGAGCTACAAAGTGAGTGAGCTTAAGGCCAGCCTAAACTGCATAGTGAGACCTTGTCTCAAACAGACCAAAAAAAAAAAAAAAAAAAAAAAAAAGAAAGAAAAAAGCTAATAGCTGGTCTTGCTGGTATGTACCTGCAATTCTAACAATGGGGAGACTGAGTCAGGAAGATCAGTGTGAGTTTGAGATCAGCTTGGGCTACATAGTTCAGAACTGGCCTAAATGACAGTAAGACCCTGCCTTAAAAATAAAAATAGGGGGCTGGGGAGATGGCTCAGTGGAATGGCAGGACAGGAAGATTGCAAGCAAGAGCCTGAGTTCAATCCCTGGTTCCACAAAAAAAATAAATAAATAAAAAATAAAATCTAAAAAATAAAAAAGATATCTTTTGATTATGACAGGCTAGGTGAGATTCTTTTTTTATTTTATTTTTTGGTGGAACCGGGGATTGAACTCAAGCCCTTGCACTTGCCAGGGAAGCACTTATTCCACTGAGCCATCTCCCTTTTTTTTTTTATTTTAAATCTTTTACTTATTTGGTAAAGGGTCTCACTATGCAGCTTGGACTCACAGTACTCCTCCTATCTCAGTGCCCCCATCACTCAGATTACAGGCATCTAGCAAGATACCTGGTTTTGGTGGCCAGTGTGGCATGCAGTACTGGGGATCAAACCCAGGTCCTTGCACTTTCCAGGCTGGTGCTTAGACTGCTGAGCCATTTACCCAGCCCTAGGAAAAATTTTTTAAAATGAGACACAAAGAAGATATATGGTAAGCCTATAGTCCCAATTTAGGAGGCTGAGGCAAGAAAGTCTCTGAGGCCAACATGGGCAACATAGAGACCCTTTCTCAGAAAACTGATCATAGGACTAGGTGTGGTGGTGCATGCCTGTAATCCCAGCACTTGGGAGACAGACACAAGATCACTGAATTTGAGGCCATCCTGGGCTGCATAAATGAGTTCAAGGGCAGCCTGCACCACGTGGTGAGGCCCAGTGGAAAAAGCCCCACCTTATTATAGGCAGGGCTTTTGGGAGGGGGCTGGTTCAAGTCTGGGCATGGATGACCGGTACACTGAACAGGGAAGCTGCTCTTCACTCAGCCGTGGGTGTGGCAGCACCAACCAAAAGATTTATAGCTTGGAGGGCCTAAAAAGGGAAAGGAAGAAGTCCTGCAGCCTTCTCCTTCCCTTCCACAAGCTCTGCCATGCCAGGCAGCTCTGTCTTGGAGCAGCAGACTACAGTAGACTGAAAACCCTAAGACTATGGGCCAAAATAAACATCACATATTAGCTAGGAGAAAATGACTGAGGATAGACTAGCTCAGTGAGAAGGCCCTGCCTCTACTGCCCGGCAGCAAAAAACACATCAGTAAGTTAGGATGCCTCCCTAACTGATAAAAGACAAAAAGCATGAAGTGAGTGCCAGAGAAAATGCCCTATGGAGACAGGCAGAGGGTGTGGCAGGCAGTGAGGCCAGGAGGGTGAACCAGAGCTCCACAGCCACACCAGGCTCTAGGCTCTTGTCCTCAGCTGGGAGGACTATGTGACAGGCAGCCCCTGCAGAGTGCATGACCCACCTGCAGGCTGTCACCCTGGAGGCTCAAAGAAAATGTTTATCAAAATGTTAAACTAAGCCGGGCGTGGTGGCGCATGCCTGTAATCCCAGCACTCGAGAGGCTGAGGCAGGAGGATTGTTGTGAGTTCGAGACCAGCCTGAGCTACAAAGTGAGCTTAAGGCCAGCCTGAACTGCA
>PVKA01011759.1:0-59844 GCA_004027165.1 Ctenomys sociabilis | reverse complement strand
CCCTGATCCCTGCACCCTCCAATTATTGTAAGGGACAATATAAACTGTCCTATCCCTTCAAGTGTCAGCCCAACTAACATACGCGATTGGCTTCTGTATACCTCGCTTGCTGCTTCCCTGCCCACTAGTGCTATATAATCCTGAGCGAACAAAGGCTCAGGGTCGCCATGGCCCAGTTGCCTGGTGACCCTGTGCCGGCACAGCTTCTAAAATAAAATCCCCTTGCTTTTGCATGAGAGGACGTCCCTTGGAGTCTTTCTTCACGCGGTGGGCTTCTCAGACCTAACAAGTTCAATCCCCGGTTCTGCCAAGAAAAAACAAAATTCTGAAATTCATATTCAGGAAAACCAATTCATACAGATGTATGGGGAGAAAGACCAAAAGTCAACAAGGTACCTACATGTCAGATGAAACCTTCCTGACGTGAAGCAATGTTGACAGCAACCAGAGGGCCAGCCATGCAGAAGAAAAGCCAGCCACTCTTGGCTGCTCCATGCAGTGCTATCCATACAACTCTCCAGGATGATACTGATTATTCTATAGCTGCATGGCCTACATTGGTAGCCATGAGCTTCTCAGCACTTGAAATGTGGCTAGGGGACTGAGAAATGGAGCAGTTAAATTCAGTAACTGATTTTCAGTTTGTTTTATGAGACAAATTACTTGGCCTCAAACTCAGGGTGACCTGCCTGCCTTAGCCTCTGGAGTGCTAGGATTATAGCCCTAGGCCACTACACCCAGCTTACTAACTGAATTTTTACTTCATTTAAATTTAAATAGCCAATGGCTGGGGAGATAGTGCAGCAGAATAAGTGCCCATCTGACAAGTACAAGATCCTGAGTTTGATTCCCAGTAACTCAAACAAACAAACAAAAAAATTTAAATAGCCATATATGGCTTGCAGCTACTATACTAGATAGAGCCGTTCTAGTTAGCAGAAAAGTTATGACAGTACAAAAGACATTTTTCTTCATAAAAAGAAGCACCTGGTAGTAATTAAGAATTGTAACTATAGTATGAACTCCTATTCTGACAGTGTCCAAGAAAATAAATCACTTTTTCAGACACAAGCTTCCAAAAGTCCAGCATTAAAATGGATGAGAAGGGTTAGGATTAGAGTTTAGTGTGAAGGGTTAAAGGTAGGAATGGGGGGGGGGGATGGATGAGAAGCTAAACCGAAAAAATACCAGCAACAAAAATCACATTTACACCTGTAAAGGATTCAAAGGAAGGAAATTTTGGTTTAGAAGTCAAATAAATTGCTTGAGGTAACACAGGTAATCAATGGGAGACAAAACTAAAAGCCAGACTTTAAAATGCTTTGTCCTGTTGTCTTGTTTGGGGTGTTTTCACTTGTGTTGAAATGTCACCAATTGTACACTTTACAAGGACAAACTAGTAAACAAATTTACTTATTTTAATTTTTAATTTTATGTTTTTGGTACAGGGTTTTGTGGAGGGCACACCCAGCAGCTCTCCTTGAAAGAAGAGTGACTGTCTCCATTTTAACTGAGCCTGATCCTATTTCCTCATATTGTTATGTACAGAGCTGGCTAGGACTTCTGTTTATCCTTCAATTGGCCTTAAGCAATGTGTATTGGTCTAGCTGAGGTGCTGGTGATAGTCTTTGAAGGTGGCATGCGTGTTTCCCTGGTAAGCCTGCTGCTCCTTAACATGAGCCGGGTGGAGACAGGACGGTAGAGCTAACGCTCCACGCTGCCAGCTGGGATCGAGCCTCGAGATAGAGACTATGACTTCCTGGGACTTGAAAGACTACATCAAAACTGAAGCCCTAGACTTCCCAAAACATTAAATACTATATAATGCAGATTACTCTCTCTGTATATCCTCTCTGCATATGGCAGAGGTAAATGTAGGCCCCACACCTAGCTCAGCTCACAGTAGTCACCTACTTCCCACAATTCTCAGTCCTCAAGCCACTTCCTCACTGAATAAAAACCGGGTGAGGCCCTGGGTCGCTCTCTTGGTTCTGGGAAACCATCTTCGTGGCTGGACCTAGAGCCCCTTGACTCCCCGATGATTAAAAATATAATTTAGTGTCCTCATTTTCACCATGGGCTGCATGGAAAGTGGTAGATTGGAATCAAATTGATGGGATTCCAATAACATAACTGTGGGATTACAAATATTGGTTTCTTGGACTGAGACGAGGACCAGGAAGTGTCTCTTACAGGGTTTCACTACACAGCTCAAGCTCATAGTGATTCTCCTGTCTCAGCCTTCCCAGTGCTGGGATTATAGGCATGCACCACCCAGGGCAGGCTGGCACGGTACCAGGGATCAAACCCAGGTCCCTGTGCCAACCAAGGCAGGTGCTTAGACCACTGAGCTATCTCCTCAGCTCTGAACTACTAAGTAAATTTAAAGACTGACAATGGCACCGGCTGTGGCACACATAGCATAAACATTCCTGATGCATTACCCTTCCTGGCTTCTAGAATTCTGCCAAGGTCACCAGCTCAGGAGAGTGTAATGGAAAAAGTGAGCAGCACTTGGAGTCAAAAGCTTCAGGCTGTATTTCTGCCTCTTGGGCCCCTTCCTCAAATCTCCATCCTTTGTTAAATGAGTTAGCTAGACAAGATGATCCCTACAGGGCCTTCCAAACCAAAGATTTCAGGCCAGGATAAGAGTTTTAGGAATGAAAAAGGATAGCTATGGAACCCTTAGGGAAGAACTAGCAAGATTTAAGAACTGGCTAGAAACGCAGAGTGACAGAAAACAATGAGTCAACTAGGAACACAAAGTTTTAAGCTCTAGATAATCAAAGATTTTTATAAAGGCTGGGATGCAGCTCAGCATCTACCTGACAGGGGCCAGGTACCAAGTTTAATCCCAAGTGCCCCCCAAAAAAGTATTCACATACACAAAAAATGATTTATATAAAAAGAGGAGCATGGAGCCAGCAAGACAGCTCAGCAGACTAAGCGCCTGCATCTGCTTAGGCAAGCACACAGTCCAGGGTTCCATTTCTGGTACCACCTGGTGTGTCGGCCCCACCCTTAGTGGCACATGCCCATAACCCCAGTGCTGGGGAGACTGAAAACAGGAGGATCACTACAAGTCTGAGCTGCACAGTAAGACCATGTACCAAATACATTAAGATAAAAAAAAGAGAGAGGAGCATGTTGACCCAATAGATATTTATTCCTTTAATAAATCTGTAGGTTCTCCTTGCAAATTAATATTCATGACCTTCTACATCAAAATGTCAACCAGTGAACTTTAAACGTATTCTAAAACCCAGTTGTTTTCTCACAACATTATTTTAATGCTATGTTAAAATGAAATCTCTATGGATAATTATTACAGATAATCATATCTAGTATATTTTAAAATATTCATCCCAAAGTATAAATTTATAGGAAAAAAAATCAATATAGCCATAAGTCACCAAGAAACCAATCTCTTGAACAGCTCTTGCAAAATATGGGGAAAAAAATCAAACCCCAGAATCACACAGCAGCCTATAAATGTCACGGCAGAACTTGCTGATAAAACATCTTAACCTGTTTCCTCTTAGAAATGATTTCATGAAAGGCTGGGGATGTAGCTCAGTGGGGGAAACTTGCTCAGCATACACAAAAGGTCATGGGTTTAAACTCTACTACAGGGTAACAAAATAGAAAAAGAAAATGATTTCATAAATTAATCTCCAAATAGCTGAACTCTCAGTATTCCATCTCATGCACTGCATGAGACACATTCTCAGTATCAGATCAGACAATAAATACAGAATCAGACCAGACTACCCAAAAGTAGTCTCTGGAGCACTGTGTTTTCATGCAGTGTGACATCCTCCTTAGGTTGTAATGAGGAACATATTCTCTTTCATAAATGAGACCGGCAGAGTTATGCTGACTCCCTACATGCTCCATTTCATCATATTATTCTGATGTTAGCATTCCTGGACAAAAATAAAGATGACTGTTGCTCATAAAATCCTCTACTTATAGACTGAAAAGAATCCTGCCAACTTTTTGATGATCTTTCAAGGGCAACATTTCAAATATAATAACCTTTTCTGGACATAGAACACTATTTCAATTATAACCGAATGGTCAACATTTGGGTCAAATTCCAGCACAAAACACTTAAAAATATACAACTGATTATGAAATATTACAGCTTAATGCTATCTCCAGACTTATTTAGACACAGCCAAGATGTCTAATTATGTCTACTCACCAATTTATGACTAGATAAAATGAAAAATGTTGTTGATTAGTCTAGAACAGCAACATAAAAACTTCTTATTTGCAGAGCAAAGCAAACAATATGCTGAAATACTGCAGAGAAGAACTGAAGCCGCCTGGGATGTGAGTCACTTAGAAAGTCATATTTTCCAGACATCTAAGTTAACCTTTTTCATTTTAGAACTGCATTTTAACTCTTAAAATAAAATTCTCCCTAAAATTTAACATCTGGCTCCTAACGTTTAAAAAGACAGATGAGCTGTGCATGGAGGAACACTCCTATAATCACAGCACCAAAAAGGCTGACACAGGAGGGTCACTGGGAGTTGAAGCCAACCTGAGCTACAGAGTGAGTTTCAGGCCAGCCTGGACCACATGGTAAGACCCTGTCTCAAAAAAAAAAAACCATAAAAATAAAAAGATACATGAGTATATTTTTCTTAATATGTGAGCATCATTTGTTGTGAAGATCAGCCATGAAGATAGAGCAAAGATGTGGCCATTACAGCAACATGGAAAGGGAAGAAATGCACCTTTACAGGGCTCAAATTTGATTTCCTTTTAAAAATACCAAGAGAAAGCCTGTTTTTTGTTCGAAAACCAACTTTTGAAAAACAATGTGTAATGAATAATAGGTAGTGGTATAACACCCAATGTAATATACAGTACTACTATTACTTTTGGGGAAGGGACATGAGCACTGAATTTGAGGCCTTTGCAGTCTGCTACTTCCCCAGACCATTGTTATTTTTCCTTTTGAGAAAGGGTCTCATTAAGTTGCTAAATTGTCCAGGCTGGGCTTGAACTTGTGATCTTTCTTGCTCTGCCTCTCTAGAGTGCTAGAATTCCAGGCATGCACCTTACAAAGTAACTACTTGTTTACAAATTTAAACAATGGCTTGAGACCTTATGGTTATCTTCTTCCAAATACTTTCCTTGTCTTCCAGAAAATCAATTTTGTTTCTATTAGTATCAGTGACATTCAGCTCATCTCTGGCTTTCAAAACTTAACCCATAGGCCTGGCATGGTGGTACATGCATGTAATCCCAGCACTCAAGAGGATGAAGCAGGAGGATGTCCCTTTAGAACTTTAGAAGCATGTCCTTTGTACTGTTTGTTTATAGAATATATCTGGTATCTTGGTTCACTTTAGAAACAAGTAATAGCATGAACAGGGGGAAATAGTCTACACACTTTTCATTTTACTACAAACAGAAAGAAGACAATAACACATCTGCTAAGTGGGACACCAGGAATTAATTTTCTCCAACACTTACTTCACCTTTCACTATGCAGAGAACACCACACCTGAGCAACACCCACTTAGAGAAAATTCGAAGTTCCATCAAGGATCTGCACAAAAGCCATTTTCCCATAATTCCACTTTTTGTATTCAGAAAAGTTAGCTCAGACAGAAAATGCTCAAGATGGAGACAAATACTCCCAGAGAGCACTGCTTTTGAGATGGAATTTTATAACTTTTCCCTCAAAATTATATCAACTAGAGGCTCATCATATGTTAGCTGTTATTACTTAACATATAATAAATATTTACTTTCTTTCTACACACTGTTCTAAGTGGAAACAAATTTTTAAAACTCCAGTGTCAAGAAACGCCTAGCCCAGGAGACAGCTCAGCAGTCTAAGTAAGCTCCTGCCTGGCAAGCTCAAGGACCTGAGTTTGATCTCTGATACCACATGCTATGCTGCCAAGCCAGCCACTGAAACCTGGTATAGTGGTACATGCCTATAATCCCAGCACTGCGGAGACTGAGACAGGAAGATCACTACAAGTACAAGCTGTATAGAAAAACCTTATGGAAAGGAAGGAAAGAGGAAAGGGGAAAGGGACAAGGGGCAAAGGGTAAAGGGCAAGAGGAAAGGAGAAAGGAAAAGGAGCAGAGCTCACTCCCAGCCTAGTGTGGGAGCATCAGTGGCTCTACACAAGCTCAGCTGGCTACATCTGTCCATGTAACTCTATAGCCCAAAATATTACACCAAAGATTTTATGGAAAAAAGAAAAATAATAATTTGTAGGTCTGCTATTTAAGAAATAGTATTATTTTAAAAGAATAAATCTCTTTCTTTTCTTTTTGTAATCTTGTCTTTGGTGCCGGGAATTAAACTCACGACTTTATGCTTGCCAGGCAGGTGCTATGCCACTGAGCTATGTCCCTGGCCCCTTTTTCTTTCCTTTTTCTTTCTTTCCTTTTTTCTTTCTTTCTTTTTTGAGAGTAGGACTCACTAATTTGGGCTCAAATGATCCACCTACCAAGTAACTAGGACTACAGACACATGCCACCACATTTAGCCCAAGTTTTTTGTTTTGTTTTGTTTTGTTTTTAATGCATTTGGTACAGGGTCCCACTACACACCTCGGGCTCATAGGGATCCTCCTGTTTTCAGACTATCCAGGTCTGTGATTACAGGCGTGCACCACCAGCGTGGACTCAGTGGCCAGCTCTGCATGCATGGGGGCAGGGGCCTGCACAGCATGTGGTGCTGGGGATCAAACCCAAGTCCCTATGCTTGCCTAAGCAGGCACAGGCACTTAGTCTGCTGAGTTACCTCACTGGCCCTCTAGCCTTAGATTTAATAGAACTAGTTTGCTATCTTAAATCAGGCAGAATTTTCAATATATACAATGTTTCAGCTCTGCTGGTTTAAAATTTCCTGTTTGTCTCATAGCTTTATAAAACAAAATAAATCAATTATTATACAGGTTGTATAATACTTTCCTTTTTTGTTTTTAAACACGTTGAAGTTTATCAAAGATTAGCATATGTCTATGAATTTCTGTCCTAGAATAAAATAAAAATCAGGAAAATAATTTCAACCAATTATATAACTTAGTCATATTACTGTATAAGCTATACAGTGCTTGGTCTGTGTTGTAGCCTAACTTACTATTGGACAGATAATCCCTTAAAGGAAGCAGAACCCAGTAAGCCCAGGAGCTTCTTGCACTTACACATACACACATACAATTGAGACTTATTTTATGCCTTCATGAACCTACTACCTCCAAGTACAGATCACTCTTTTCCAGAGTGATGCTACCACTCTCTCCAGCCCCTTATACTCAAGGGCCCACCCATATGCCTTCCTTAGATATGACTGGGAGATAGAAGAGTACAGGCTTTGGAACTGCACTTAGCTAATGTCAAATCCCATCTCTGTAACTCAAAAACTCAATACCAAATCCAAGTTGATTTGTGTTCAAGTATTCCTTCAATACAAGAGAATTTGTTTTTGTTTTTATTTTGTTTAGCCAAGAAAAATGATTCTGAGAGTCTAGTCAGTTACTAGAAACCATATACTTTTGTAGAAAACATAGATACCTGCAACAAAGGTAGCAGGAAGCAGACATACATGTTTAGTTTATAATTTCCAATTCACATTTTAGGAACATTTTTGTTTAACATTATATATTAGCAAAAAAAAATGTGAAGCTGCCTAACTTACTGTCATTTTAAGTAAAATATATTTTCTATTGAATTTTTTTTAAAAGGGCCAGGGAGATGGCTCAGTGGAATAAGCGCAAGGGCCTGAGTTCAATCCCCAGTTCTGACAAAAATAAAAACAAAAGCCATGGGTAATCCCAGCACTCTGAAGGCAGAAGCAGGAGGATCCTTGAGAGTTCGAGACCATCCTGGGCTACAAAATATGTTTAAGGCCAGCCTGAATTGCACAATAAGACCCTGTCTCAAAATGATAGAAAAATAAATAAATAAAACAAAAACCTTATTATAAATAGGATACAATATAAATAACTTCTCATTCAATACATAATCTAACACAATTTCCCGCAGTTCAAGGTAATTAGGTCTCTTTTTTTGGAGATAGGATCTCACGATGTAGTTCAGGTTGACTGTGAACCCAATTATGTAGCCCAGGCTGGCCTCAAATTCATGGCAGTCCTCATCCCTCACCCTTCTGAGTGCTGGATTTACAGGTATGTGCCACCACACCCACCAATTAGGTCTTTTCTTAAAAATAAAAGGTTTGTTTTTCCATCTTTATGTATCTGGTACGGAACCCTGCCATGCAGCTCAGACCTGTAACGATCCTCCTGCTTTTTCAGCCCCCAGTGCTAGGTTTACAAGCCTGCGCCGCCACGCCCGTCCCAACTCAGCGCACCTGTGCTCAGGGCTGGCGCAGCATGCGGTGCTGAGGATCAAACCCAGGTCCCTGAGATTGCCAAGCAGGCACTTGGTCTGCTGAGCTGTCTTGTTGGCCCTTATATTTATTTTTGATGAAATTTCTTAGATTAAAAAATATAGAGAATATTAGAATACCTTCAAGTAGCTTGTGATAAAATCATACAGACCTCCACAAGACAAATCACCTTAATAAGTAGGTAAAAGACACTGCCTCTCTTAAAACACAAAAGATTAAAAGGAATTCTATACTCTGTTACCTAATAATTATGATATTTCACAACCATTAAAAAAAGGACAAAGACTGGGCATGGCGGCACGCGCCTATAATCCCAGCTTTTGGGAGACTGTAAACAGGCAGATCCTACAAGTCCAATCTAGTAGTGAGACCCTGAAGACCCTGTAAACCCTTCCCTAAAATACAAAAAAAAAAAAAAAAAAAAAAAAAAAAAAAAAAAAAAAAAAAAAAAAAAAAAAGGACAAAGAAACAACTTCAAACAAAAAGTCATTAATATTTGTCAGAGAGTATCTCAGCCAAGAAACTAGAAGGGACCCACACAAGCCCATCTGCTGCATACCTTGATCAATACAACTTTCTGCAAGAGCAAAAAGCTGGGGTGAGCGTTCCTCAAGCAACTGCTGGTGAATATTCACACATCTCAAAGTCCACCATGGCAAGCTCTGGAAAGCAAGCAGTAGGTAAGCTGAAAGAAAAGGATACCTTGGCAACAGTGTTTTCAACAAACTCAAGCTAACATTTAGAATCTGGATTTTTATATTCATGGAATTGATGCCTCAAAAGCTAATCTATCCACTGCTACGTTTTCAATAATACCAAATCTACCTCTATGTCTCCCATGAGACATAACATGTTAACATGTAATGCCTCAAAGCTCTTCATTTCCGGTTTGGTCACTTGACCTTTATAATGTAATTTTGGACTTACCATCTCCTCCTTAAAAACATTTATTGCCCTTATCTTGCTCTGCTCTGACACTCCATCACTGTCACAAGCCAAGCACTAACCCTCATAAGTCTCTCACAAGAACTAAAGGCGGTATTCATTAGTCAAGTACAAGATGTACACTCAACACATGAGAAATCAAATCTTACTGACCTCAGTATACTCCTCAAAGCAAAGTACTTTGCCCAAACTGCAAAGTAAGAACATCTTAGATTCAGACATTACTCAAAACTAGGGATCTCATCCACATCTTTGTGACATTTCTTCTGTGAAATTGTCTCCTACTAGTGGGTATATACGAAACTGCTCACTACCCTGAACTGCCCAGTTCCTACAAGGTAGCACCACCTGGACAGCACTACTTTTTCAATTGCATACCTCTATCTAGATCATACTTTATTTTAATCTTTGTGAGCCAGGGTCTCACTATGCAGTTCAGGTTGGCCTTGAGCTCACTTGAGATCAGTCTAGGCTGGTATCAAACTCACAACAATCCTCCTGCCTTAGCCGTATGTGACACCATGCCTAGCTTTGGACCATCTGACAGAAACTACATTATACACTGACTTGACTAATGCACAAAGTACATAGTAGCTTTTGCTTTTACTTTCTAAAGTTTGCTGAAAAATATACCCTTATTAGAAGAAAAAAAAAAAAAAAAAAAAAAGAGGCCTGGCATGGTGGCTCACACTTGTAAACCCAGCAGTCAAGAGACAGGAGGATTACCAAAAGTTGAAGGCCAGCCTGAACTATACACTGAGACTGTCTCAAAACTCTAAAACAAAACAAAGACAAACAATAGCAAGCCAGTATAAAATCATATACAGAAAAGTCATCTCTCTTCCACCATCTCTACGCTATGCTCCACCCCTAGAAAAACTCACAATAAACTTTTATAGTGTTCTAGACCTTTTCCTGTACACACCTTTACTGTATATCCATGTGCAAGTAGTAACAGTTTTGATACTCATTAAATATCAGTATTAAATATCAGAACATATACTGAATTATTTTAAGAATTATGTTACCTTGAATTATATTACATGAAGGTGTAAGAAATTCATTTTTATTTTTCAACAATATTACCTACTAATAGGAGTCCAAGCATAGCTAACAAAAACTTTTATTTCTCATTTGATTCAAGGGTCTTCCTCTAAATGGCCAAGCACCGTTGCCACAACAACAATAATGAAACCACAAATGCATTTTGACAAAATCCTTCCTAATTTTCAATGCTGTTTCTTCAACTCATTAAGGAAAGGTAGAATAGAAGTTTCAAATCATTTTTAATGTAATCTTCTGAGGTGTTACCTCATTTTCCTTACTTTTTTTTTTTTTATTGTGGAACCAGGGATTAAACTCAGGCCCTTGCACTTGCCGGGGAAGCACTTATTCCACTGAGCCATCTCCCTGGTCCCTCATTTTCCTTCTTATCCTTTCACTAAGGCTTATCAAGTCAGTCTGCATTTCAGTTACCTGTCTTTATGGGCTGACAGCAATAAGTGAGGCAGGTTGGGCAACTTAATCTCTCTTTTTCTACACATGGGAATTTAGATGCCAGTTAAAAAGATTTCTCTTTAAGAAAACTATTAGGTCTATACATTTTAACTCCTAAACCAAAATCCTCATGTGGGGGAGGAAAGTGTTAAACAAAAATAGAAAGCATAATAAATTCTCCTCCTAGAAAGGTCTTTTCTTATTTGCCAAGAATGAATAAAAGAAAAATTAATGTCTGTAAGTATAAAAGTAATGTCTGTAAGTATAAAATTAATGTCTGTAAGTACAATATCATGTATCACCTTGTACGATACCAAAACATTATGAAAACAGTTTGCATTGTATTAATTTATCAAATCCATCCTGTTAAGGTGTCTTAAAACTATCTCATTGATATTTGTACTTCAATAAAATAAAAAATAAATTTTAAAAAAAGAATGAATAAAAGAAAAACTAAAGCAATAATAAAAAAGAAATGTTGGAACTATACTTTAGTGACAATTTTGTGATTGTTACGTTCTGCTTACAATACTCATTACAAAATAGACTGGTTGAGAGTCACACTCAAGAAGCTCTTAAATGGCAGGGAGCAACAGTACACTTCAAAGACAAACAATAAAGTTGTGGCACCCATTCAGTGTTACACACAAAGAAACTGAAATTTACGGAAATTGAATAACACATATCACACAGTTCTGAAGGAGCTGGAGAACCATAGTCTGCTTTTGAAGCCATGATACTTTTTTGTTCAATAAGAATATATTAATTCTAGGTGCAGATTAGGGGATGAGAAAACAGCCTCTTGTTTACAATTCCTCAAAAACAACACTACTAGATTGAGAGTGGTGGCACACACTTAAAATCCCAGCTCTTGGGAGGCTAAACACAGGCAGATCACTACAAGTTGGATCTATGTGGTAAGAACCTGTAGACCTTGCACTGAAAAAAAAAAAAACACTATACTGGAAGAAACAAAATAATACATTTCTTAGGACTCAGACCACTCAAAACTTAATAAACAAGTGGTAGAGGGTTTGCAAGGCATGTTCCATGCCCTGAGTTCAATCCCAAACACAACACACAGTAACAGTAATTATTACTATTTAAAGTGTTAAAAAAAAAAAAGTTGGATAAGTATATGAGGACTCGTTTATCAAATAAATCTTTGAGACAGAGTCTCTCTATTATGTCCTTTTCCTAGGCTGTCGTTGAACTCCCAGGCTGGCCTCAAACTCAAAAGACTCCTCCTGCCTCAGATTCCTGAGTGCTGGAATTACAGATGTGTGCCATCATGACCAGCTAAAGAAGCCTCTTTTTTTTATGGAGCTGGGGATTGAACTCAGGCCCTTGTGCTTGCCAGGCAAGCACTTATCCAACTAAGCTCTCTCCTCGGCTCCAAAGAAGCCATTTTAAATAGCATCATTAAAAGAATGATATACTAAAGACCCAAAGCAAAAAATATGCACCAGAATGTTTTGATTGAAAGGTAAGACTTCAATCCAGAATGATGTTGGGATGGTGACGAAACAGTATTTTTAAACAGAAGTTAAACATTGTTCAGCATCTGCCAAGAAATTAAGTTAACTTGCTTCTGCAGGCCTACACAGTATGGCGCTTGCACCAGCACTTCACATATCTACTAATTCTCCTAAGCTATTGAGGGTTACATTTAATTTTTCAAATGATCATAATGTATTGATAATGAAAGTCTTCCACTAACAAAAGCTAGATGCATCTCACTCATAGTGACCACAATCTGGTTAGAAAGAAAATAATGCCATCTTCCAGCCTCGCTCCTTGGTGGTCTTTTCTTTAGACGTAATGAATCTATGGAACCACTGAACTTAGATCAACTTGGGAAAAATTTTATTTAAGCTATTATCACTAAGAAACCAAAGATAAGTTTCACATCTGCTAAAACATAACTGAAATCACCTTAAGAATCTTTCAAGTACAACCAATTCCAAAACCTTTGGTTCTTGTGAGAGTTGCCAAAAGAGATATCATTTCTTTTCTTAAAACAAAAGCAGTGTCTATACTTAAATGTTCTAAGTTAGCCACAGTAAATAATGCCTACATTTTCCCTATAGAAATATTACTTGTGTTTCTGAAGCTTCTTACAGGGTCTTGCCATGTTGCCCAGGCTGGTTGCAAACTGGGTTTCAGAAAGTCTCCTGCCTCAAGCTCCCAAGTAACTGAGAACATGCCACCATAACCAGTATATTGGGTTTCTTAAAAATTTTCAGTCAACACTTACAAATTTGGAGGCTCACATAAAATTTAGATACTTTTTAGGAGGGTATGGAAGAGACAGTCCTACTATGTAGTGCAAGATGACTTTGAACTCACTTATGTAACCCAGGTTGGCCTCAAACTGATGCCAGTCCTCCTGCTTCCGCCTCCCCAGCGCTGCAGTTACATGCATACACCACCACAGCCAGTATAGACACTGTTTCTCACAATATAGGGTCACCATGAAACCACTCAGATAGAGCATAGGTCAGCAAGTTACAGCCAGTGGGTTAAATCTAGCTCACTGCTTGCTTTTATACAGCCCAAGAACTAAAAATAGTTCACATGTTTTAAAATCACAAAAAGGAGCCAGCGAGATAGCACATTAGTCTGAAGCCGCTGCTTAGGCAAGTTTAGGCAATGCACAGAGACTAAAGTTCAATCCCTGGCACCACATGGACACACCAGCCCCATTCCCGGGGTGGGCTGAAACTGCCATAAATAAATAAATAAATAAAATCAATGAAAAAAGATTTCATGACATGTGAAAAGTATATAAAACATGAATTTCCATGTCCATAAACACCGCTTAATGGGAAGGGGCTCCACCCATCTGCTCACAACTGGCGTCCAGCCGCCTTTCCATCACCACACAGCATAGCTGTGTCTGCCACAGAGGACAGTCTCCACCACCTCTCCAAAGACCAACTTTGTAACCCTTTCATGGCTTTGTCATTGCCACTACGTATCAGCTTCCTGTGACTAAGTCCATCCCAAATAATGAAACAATGCAGGCTGTGGGCTAGGGGGCTGTCACTGGCATCACTGCATTCTGGTTATGGCGCACTATCAGTACATGAAATTTACAGAAACCTATCAAGCTTTTAAACGTAGACTTAAAATTTTAAGAATGAGCTTGGCATGGTGGCATACGCCTATTATCCTTGCATTCAGGAGGCGGAGGCAAAACAGCCACTTTGAGTTCAGGGCCAACCTGAA
Source organism: Ctenomys sociabilis (assembly GCA_004027165.1). Classification (NCBI taxonomy): domain Eukaryota; kingdom Metazoa; phylum Chordata; class Mammalia; order Rodentia; family Ctenomyidae; genus Ctenomys; species Ctenomys sociabilis. The sequence goes on along the minus strand of PVKA01011759.1, from coordinate 45,776 downwards.
CTACATAGCAAGGACCGTCTCAGAAAAACATAACAAATGCTAAGGATGAACATTAATACACACAAAAAAATTACTGTAGAGGCTAAATATAATTTCACTTGGGCTGGGGAGATAGCTTGGCGGTCTGAGCACCTGCTAGGCAAGCAGAAGAGCCCAAGCTCAATCGCTGGTACTGCATGCCAAGCCGGGTGTGATGGTGCACACCTGTAATCCAAGCACTTAGGGAGGCTGAGACAGGAGGCTCACTATGAGTCACAAGCTACGTAGCAAGACCCTGTATCAATAAATTAAATATAATTTCACTTTATGCTAGATGAATCTTACAAGGGAAAAAAAGGTTTTGTTTCCTTTCATATTTTAAAATAAAATACCTTAAAGAAGACTCAGAAAACCAAATACATCTAGATGTTGTCAATATCACATGTATAATTGAGTCCAGAAGCGCAAAAGTCACAGAATTTTACTGATGGCATGACACTCACAGATCCTTTTTGTTCCTCACCTGAATGCCTGTCAATTTATGTCTCAAATTCACCAGAATAATGCGTGCAATCAGGAGCAGGATAGGTTTTGTGGTCAGGCTGTAGACGGATTCACCATCCAAAATGAGCAAGCTCAGAACAATGACATCCAGTTCTTTGATCTGAAAAAAAGTTTGTAAACTGAGATGGCATAACTTATATGCTTAACATCTTTTTATGTCTTATAGTAATATACAGATTTCCTAGTTAATTCAGCATTGAGATAATGTCATTAACATATTACACTCACCCTTGAGCTCAAGCTTAAGAAAAACAGGAACAAAACCTACAGTAAAAAGTGTTTCAAACTAGCTAGGAATAGTAGTATGCCCAAGTAAACTCAACTGCTGAAGAGGCTTAGGCAAGATCATTCAAGCCCGGGAGTTCAAGACCAAACTGAATAATACCACAAGACTATACCTCAAAAAAAAAAAAAAAAATTAAGTTAAATTAAAAACAGAAAACAAGGAACTCAAGAAAATGCCAGCACCAAAGGTATAGCCCAGACTAGGTCAGTATGGCATGTGGTACTAAGGATCAAACCTGGGTCCTTGCACCTGCCTAGACAGGCACTTAGCCCACTGAGCTATCTTGGAAGCCCCTCATTTCTAATTTTATTATTATTTTCTTTTTAAAAAATTTTTAAAAGATGAAATTCAAAAAGAAAAGAAAAAACCTTAATAAATACCAAGGTTATATAAGTGAATAAATTAGGAACAGGGAAAATAATTTTATGTTGATGACAATATTTCATAACCATGAAATACATTTGCAAATATCAGTGCATTACAAAAACTAAAAACAACAAATTATAAAAGAAAAATTACCATAAGAAAATATGATGTGCTCCTTGACAGTTTTAAAACTTCAGTTTCCTCTCCCTTGGTCTTTCAATAGATAATAATAAAATCCTCAAGTTATTAGTAAAGAGTACACATTGTAAAACCTTCTTAATAAGCAACCTTGCATTACCTGCAAAAGCTCACCATCCATACACCCTAGAGCAACTTCAATCACGGATATGGGGCCAGCCAACTAGCTCAGGGAATTAAAACACCGCTTAGGCTGATGCAGAAACCTGGAGTTCGCAGGGGTCTGGGCCTCGATCCCCTGCCTGTGGTGCTGGCCCCACACTCTGGGCATACTGAGACAGCAATTGAGATTGAGTGTAGTGGCATGCACCTATAATTCCAGCTTGTGGAAGGCTGAATATAGCAGATCGTTAGGAGTCCTATCTACCTAGTGAGACCCTGTAGACCCTGTACTAAAATACAAAAAAAAAAAAAAAATCATGAATATGACAACAGATGTGACAGCATGAAGGTCTGCATGGCCCAACCAACACTCATGTGTACACACCTTCATTGTCAAGGTGCCAGTATTAGGGAAGGATGCCTTTGACAGGACCCCAGGTCACAAAGGTAGAATTCTCAAGACTGCGATGAATGTCCTTATGAAAGAAACCCCAGAGAGCGAGCTAATTCCTTCCTCCACATGAGCATAGCCAGAGGTGCTGTCTATGAAGTGGGCCCTCACCAGACACCACACATGCTGACATCTTCACAGTGCACTCTGTTCTTTATAAAAGACCTAGCTCATGAGACTTCGTTAAGAGTAGCCCAAATAGCCCAAGAGAGAGCTTCCAAATCAGTTTGTAAGGATTTACAAGTTTGGTGAACTATTACTTCCTTCAACCTTCAAGCAGGCCAAGTACAGCCTATGCAATACTAAAAACAGTCTGCTCCATTTAGCACACACACCAAAAAATGCAATCAGTTATGCTTTCAAAGACTTGCAAGTGATTTCCAGAAGGTGCGTTCCTAAAAACATTAGCAAAAAGTAGAAAAAACATATATGCCAATCAAGAGGAGGACAGATCAATAACTGTTGGCATACTCCTGACTGTAATACTAGGCAACAGGAAAAATGGATGATGGTATAATTTCAAAAGTATATTATGAACAAAAGAAATAGGAAAGAACATACATAACTGTCTATACAAAATAATATGCTTTCTAGTGATATGTACTTAAGCTATTGGAATTATAAAGAAAAGAGGGGATCCTAAGAGTGGATCATGAGAGCAGGGGCCAGGGAGGTGATCAGAAGTGGACAGAGGACTTGCAAGGCAGAATTTCCTGATCCTTTTGAACATATGTAAAGGATGGAGCACTAGCCTAGCAAACCTGATACAATTTCCTACACAGCAATGAAAAATAAGAAGAGGAAGGCTAACACACACTCGTAAGTTCAGCACCCTGACGATGAGGAGGTTCCAAGTTTCAGCCCAGCTTTGGCACCACAGTAACTCAGCAAAATCCTGTCTCAAAATAAAAAAGTAAGCCAGGTATGGTCATGCACACCTGCAATCCCAGCACTCAGAAGCTAAAGCAAGAAGATCACCATGAATTGGAATTCAGCCTGGGCTACATAAAGTGAGTTCAAAGCCAGCCTACACTACATAACAAGACCCTGTCTGAATAAACAAAAATTAGAAATAAAAAGAGCCGCTAACAGAGCTCCATAAGATGGAAATGACTAAAGAAGAGTTTGAGACTAACAGTGAACTGAAAATCCAATCAACAAACAAGTTTTGTGCCAGCTAACAAGTTATACTGCTCTCTTACCTACTGCAAATCATAAAGATCTGTTTATAAAGAATAAACAATCATTACGCAGTCATTACATTTTTAGGACGCATACCTCACTAAATTGCTGCAACAAGGCAGATGGCAAAAAATCCTGGGGGTCCAAATCTACGAAAGGCCCCGTCCAGTTGCTCTGAACAAAGAGTTGCAAACTGCTCACACCAAGCAGGAATATCAGCTGTTGTCTGTAAGAATGGGGGAAAAAAAAAAAAAAAAACATGAACTACTACCATCATACTATCTCAACAAACTAATTCACTGCAGTTTTACTAACCACTTAGCAGTTTACTCCAAGTGCCAAAAGAGTAGTGTGACTTTTTTGGGGAGAGGTACTAGGTATCAAACTCAGGACCTTAAGCTTCCCAGGCACGTGCTATGCCCCTGAGCTACAGCCCCTGACCTGGAAACCATGTTTATTTATACAGTATCACTAGTGTCACTTAGGCAGGTGATGGATATTTTAAAATAACATACACAGAAAAATTATTAAATAAAATTGTCATTTTTATATTCACTGCTATGTCATAAAAATTAATGAAAAAATATGCAATTTTTGGTCAGCCTGTTTTTTGGGTTTTTTTTCGTTGTTGTTGTTGTTTTAATGTATTTGGTACAGGGTCTCATTATGCAGCTCAGACTCGTAGTGATCCTCCTGTTTTCAGCCTCCCCAGGCTGGGATTATAGATGTGTGCCACCACACCAGACTCAGGGCTGGCGCGGCATGTGGTGCTGGGGAATCAAACCCTGGCCCCTGCGTTTGCCTAAGCAGGCCCTTAGTCCCCTGAGCCAACCCTCGGCCTGTATTTAAATAACTGGACTGGCAAGTGGTTAAGAATCTAGGCTCAGTATGGTGGTGCACACCACCAGCCCTAGAGAAGCTGAGGCAGGAAGATCATTGAGAATTCAAGACCACCCTGGGTTACAAAATGAGCTCAAGGCCAGCCTGAACTGCATAAGAAGATCCTGTCTCAAAAAAAAGAAAAATATCCCAAACAAGGGGCCAGGAAGATGGCTCAGTGGAATAAGCATTTCCCTGGCAAGCGCAAGAGCCTGAGTTCAATCCCCAGTTCCACCAAAAAAAAAAAGTTACATTTGGCGCTGGGGAGATAGCTCAGTGTTATGAATAAGCATTTCCCTGGGGCCTGAGTTCAATCCTCAGTTCCACAAAAAAAAAAAAAAAAAAAAAAAATAGATGTCAAACAAAATTATCCAGGAATGCTGGCACATGCCTGTAAATCCCAGCACTCATGAGGCTGAGACAGGAAGATCACTGTAAATACAAGGTCAGCCTCCATTACATTGTAAATTCAAGGCCAGCCTAAACTACATAGCTAGGCTATTGTCTCAAGAAAGAATTATAGATAATCTTTGAGTACAGCCCAAAAAATAATTATGAAGCAAAACAATTTAGATATGCAATGTCCAATATTAAACCATGCACCACATGCAGCTCTTATTTGAGTTAAATAACATTTAAACTACAGGCTTTCCTCACACCATCCATATTTCAAAGAGTCAACAGCCAAATGTGGCAGTGGCTACCATGCTGAACAAAGCAGATCCAGGACCCTTCCCCCACCACAGACAGCCCTCCTGCACAGCGCATTCAAGTTTGTTTCTCTATGAAAATTGCAATTCAATTTCTACCTCTCTGTTTTGTCCAAATCTTCAGAGCAATCCAGGAATGTGACTAACTGCTTCTCCAGGTAGCTGTCAATCTTTTCTTCAGTCATTGTTGATAAATTTAAAATATTTTGAGTCACTGAATGGAAGAACATAGCCTCATAGTTCCCTTCTAACAACAACTGTAAGAACGATTCACTCTCTGTAATTAAAAAAAAAAAAAAAAAAAAAAAAAAATCAGTCCACTAACCCAAAATAATTTTTCATACTCTAAAGGATAACCCATTAGGTAAAAAACATTTTACTATGCAAAAAATGGTATATAATTAGAATGCTTGTTGTACATTAATGAAAGGCACAGAGCAAATCCCTCATTCTACAAACACCAGATTTCCTACTGAGGAACAAAGCACAGGTCTCATCCCAAATAATATTTGTCAATAACAGTCATTCACTATCCTGCTGGAAAATTGGAGAAGACTCTGACAACAGAAAAATGTCTTTAACCAGGCTCGTAGGACTTTTCACACTCTGGCTCCCGCTGATGTTCTCCTTTACGAAAACATCTCAAACATGGCTCACTCACTGTTTCTTTAATGCTCTCCATGCTTCAACCCTTTTGCACTTGTGATTTTTCCTGACCTCTTCTCCATTCTGTATTCTAAATCAGAAATTAGCACAAATCTGACCTTCCATGAAATTTTCTAACAGATTTTATAACATCAGTATTCGTACTTCATGACACCTCCTATATTAACACACACACATGACGTATACACGGTTCTTTCTTTGTCCTGGATCCAGCCTTAATCCCACAGACAGGGGTCCCTATGTCTGGCAGTAAATGTACCATTTAACATTTTCCAATCAGGTAAACACATTCTTCACAGGCCTTAGAACGTCACTGCCTTCTTTCAGCTTTTTCCGCTTACTAGCCATGTGACCCTAAATAATCTACGTGGCATCTTAATCTGCAATATGGGTTTACAAGCAGTGTCTACCTTACCTGACCATCATAGGGGTCAGATCTCTTTGTCTAGAACTGGGAATCGAACTCGGGAACTCGCGCTTACCAAGCCGGCCCTATATAAATGTTAAGAGCTTATAAAAGTAACTGTCACTGCCATTGTTATTATTCTCGAACCTGATCAGCGAGAAGTTCTAGATGAAGACGAGCCGGAGCAGGAGGACACCGCCCACCTTGTCAAGGGTTCAACATCCCAAAACCTAGACTTGAGAAAGGGCCGGGGAGGACTAGTACAGAGAGGGCTGCGAATCCTGTGCTGGAGCCCGAGCCGCTCTCACCTGAGCCACACTCTGCGTCCTGCTTCCACTGCTGCCGCTCAGCCTCAGTAGAGAAGCCCCTGAGAACCGCTAGCTCTGGGGTCCATATCACCCCACACATGGTTGCAGACCAAGTTCCTAAAAGGGTCCCACAAGCGTGAGCAAAAAAAAAAAAAAAAAGAAAAAGAAAAAGAAAGAAAGGAGAAGTCTAAAGTCGCCGAAGTGTAGAGGTGACAATTACCGCGAAGGCATCCACAGGGCTAGAAGCCCATGTGAGAATACTGGCAAAGGGGGGAAGCCATGACAGCTGCGCGGGGCAACCTGGGAAAATACACACGCGCGGCTTCCGCCTAGGCAGCCAATCCGAGGCGGGATGCAGAGCATGCTCGGTGGTATGCCCCGCCCCGAGGTTCGCCCAGTGGTCCTGTGGGCGGAGCCTGGCTCTGTCACTTCTCTACCTGGAGCAGGGCGTTCTGCCCGCTGACGGAGCCTGGAAGGAACCTGGGGGCGGGCGTTCTGCAACATTTTTGGAGCACAGAGCTAGCTCACCTCAGAGGCCTTGACGGACCGCGATGTTAGAGGGCTTATTTGGATGAAAATCTTGCCAGGGAAGCACTTATTCTACCGAGCGGCCCCAGATGAAAATCTTGACCTGCTTGAAAATACTAGTCGTCTGCGGCAAGCGGGCCGTGGATTCTTCCTCGCTGAGTGTCACCTTTCTGATGCTGGGCGTGGTGGCTCGCACGTGGTGGCTCACGCCCAGCACTTGGGAGACTGAGGCAGGAAGATCACTGAGAGTTCGAGGCCAGCCGGGGCTATTCATGGAGTTCAAGCTCAGCCTAAACTGCAAACTGTAAAAAAAAAAAAAAAAAAAAAATTCATTTTATGTTTTAGGGTAAAACTTTATTGGAAAGAAAAGCTTCTGTCGGAGATAGACAGAAGGGGGACCCGAGCGGGTTGCCTGGGGAAGCTGTCTCTTTTAGGGACTTTTATAGTGTCTAAGGTGAGAGAATGAGAACTCAGGTGGATAAGAGGTGGGTTACGTAATCAAGTTCCAATCCAGAATTTATGAAAGGAAAGCAAACTCATACCTCCGTCCAATGATCTCGGTGGATGACCTCCAAATGATAAGAATGAATTTTAGGTACAAACGGATGTTGAGGGTAAAACTTTATTGGAAAGAAAAGCTTCTGCCTGAGAGGGACGGAAGGGGGACCCGAGCGAGTTGCCCCTAATATAGAATTTTAAAAAGTAATTTAAAACCCTGTCTGGTTTTTATGCTGCCACTACCTAAGTCAGAAATCTGGACGCTGGAGCAAGGAAGGTAGAGTGCTGTAGATCTGCGAACCCAAGAGTGGAAAAAAGAAAGCTGCAAGATGACAGATAAATCTACCCCTGCGTGTTAGTGAACAGCCCTCTGAAAAATCTGGACAGCACCTGAGTTCAGAGAGGATGCTAGGGGCTGGCAAGATAGCTCAGCGGTCTAAAGCGCCTCTCAGGGACAGCGGTTCGATCCCCAGCACCACATGCCATGCCAGCCAATACCCCCCAGGGCGGGCTGAGCTGATACCCCACCCCACCCCCGCAAAAGAAGAATCCGTGATGTGTAGCGAGACACTGTAATAAATAAATAAATTTTTTAAAAAAAGAGGATGCTAGATAAAATTTCCTTTTTATTTTAAATAAATTTTATAAAGCCGGGCGTGGTGGCGCAGGCCTGTAATCCCAGCACTTGGGAGGCTGAGGCAGGAGGATTGTTGTGAGTTCAAGACCAGCCTGAGCTACAAAGTGAGCTTAAGGCCAGCCTGAACTGCGTAGTGAGACCCTGTCTCAAAAAGACAAAAAAAATAAAATAAAATAAAATAAATAAATAAATTTTATATTGTAGCTTAATTCTTTCTTTTTGAGACAAGGTTTTGCTCCTCAGTTCAGGCTGGCCTCAAACTCACAGTGATCCTCCTGATTCAGCCTCCTGGGTGCTGGAATTACAAGTGTGCACCACTATGCCTGGCTTGACCCTTAAGTCTTAACCTGCTTTGCTCCTCAGCACCCAGAGGGACTCCAGTCTTGGGAGGAATGAAAGACTCAGCCATGAAGAAGCCAGGCGTGGGTGGGCTCAGAGACAAACTGATTAGGGATGTCTTCATTCAGAGAAGTGATGAAAGGCCACTTGCCACTGCCTGGCCACCCCTGGGTCCACTAGTTTCTTGAAGCACAAAACCAGATGTCTGCACTATTTGATAAATGTTAAAGATGAATGTAAGGACCAACTGAAGCTATGCCAGAGTTCCTCCTTTTTAGGTACTGTTCCACTGGTCCTCACCGCGAACTTGCAATTTTCACAATAATTTGAGGTTTGTGGATTTGGTTTACACATGTTATGCTAGATAATCATAGAAACCAAGTTTCTTTATTGAAGTCCCTTCGGGCAAAGTGAACTCCAATAATAAAGCAGGAGGAGGGGACAGTCTCAATTTAATAAAAGAAGATAACCCAGCATAGCGACACATACATGCCTATAATTCTAGCCCTCGTGGGGGACTGAGGCAGACAATCAATGTGAGTTTGAGGCCAGCCTAAATTATAGCAAGACTGTGTCTCAAAAAGAAAGAAAAGCGTTTATTTGAGGGTGGACAGAAAAAAGAGGTTGCCTAACATGTGGAAGGTGCTGGGTACCTATCTAATGACCAGTATTGAAAAGAAGTGAATGTTAACTTTGAGCCGAAAGCACGATACCACTTTAACATTCAGTGAAGAGTGTCTGGGGGAGCAGTCTGTTTGGAACCCGGGTGTCTCTATCTCGGGATGATCAGATTGCGCAGAAAGACAGTCACGACCTAATCTCCCACTGGAAGCGGAGGGCAGCCAAGCCTGCAGCAAAGCCGGGTCTCACAATTCCAGACCCAGGGTCCAGTGACCCCTCCAGACTCCCGCACGGTAGCTGAGGGAAGCAGGGGCCGGGGTTCCCCTGCCGGCCACAGCCCCACGCCCCTGCAGTGGCCTGCGTGCAGCATTCGCAGTTGTGAGCCGTGAGCGTTCCACGGGTGTGAACAGCTCACCACGACTTCTCTCGTTGCCTTTTTTAAAAATGAGGCTTTCTCTACTCGGGTCAAACTGACGGCCTCCAAATCCTAGATACCATTTTGGTATTTCTGAGGTAGCATAAGAAATGTATAAAACATGAGCAATATTTTTAGGGCTTGAAATACCTTACTCCAAGTTATTTTTGGCTTGAGGGTTTGTGTTGAGAAGTCTACAGTAGGCCTAGGGATATAGCGCAGCGCTTGCCTGGCAAGCATAAGGCTCTGAGTTTGATCCTTGGTTTAAAAAAAAACTGTAGGGGATGGCGAGACAGTTCAGGAGACTAAAGCTCTGCTTAGGCAGAGCACAGCAGGGGTTCGATACCCAAGTGAGCTGTGCCGGCCCCGTCCCCGGGACACGCTGAGAAAGCGAATGAGAGTAGGAGTGGTGGGGCGCGCCTGTAATCCCAGCTCTTGGGAGGCTCAAAACAGGAGAATCACTACGAGTCCGATCTATGTAGTGAGACCCTATAGACCCTGTACTAAATACAAAGAAAGGGAGGGAGGGAGGGAGGGAGGGAGGGAGGGAGGGAGGAAGGAAGGAAGGAAGGAAGGAAGGAAGGAAGGAAGGAAGGAAGGAAGGAAGGAAGGAAGGGAAGAAAGAAAAAAAGAAAAAGTCTGCAATAATTCTAAAAATTGTATTTACTTAGAAGCATTCCGAATGTCAACAGAACAGTTGCAACTTTTTCTTTTGCAATTATAGAGTGGTATTCAACTAACAGAACAACAATTATTTCATATAAGCTGCATCAGAGACAACTGAAGATGAAAAAGAACCTGCTTTAAATTTCCATGCCAGTTTACAACCTCATACTGTACCAGGCAAGGTTAGTGGCTATTGAAAATGCCACCAGGACAGGCTATCTGAAGACACATTCGGTAGTGTGTTACCTATACAAAAAAAAAAAAAAAAAAAATACACTGTACAGTTTAAAAACAAATCTTACACAGCCTTACCTTTCATTATTTTCTTCAAAACCAGTGAATTGTGTACAAGGGGTTAAATGCTTTAAAACTGCGCTAGAACTGACTTATTCATCATCATCCTCTTCTTCATCCTCCTCATCCTCTTCCTCTTCCTCCTCCTCCTCCTCTTCCTTCTTTTTCTTGCCTGTTTCAGCCTTGAGGACTCCCTTTTTTGCTCCATCAGGTCTTCCTTTAGCCCGGCAGGCAGCGATGTCCTCTTCACACTCCTTCCGCTCAGCAGCCTCCTTCTGTATGGCTGCTTGCCATCTGCCGCAGTGTTATTCCACATTCCTCCAAGGTTCTTTGCAGCAGCATCGATGGAGAGGTCAGGACGCTCTCTTTTGATTTTTGGGCGATAATCAGAACAAGAAGGCCAATGGAGGCCTCCTGGGCGCACTGGGATCCTTGAACTTCTTTTTTAAGTTTTCATTTCTCTTTCATAATGAACCTTGTCCACTTTTGCCATGTCTTCAAATTTTCCCTTTTCTTTAGCATACATGCTCTCCCGCTTCTCTGAGCACATCTTAGAAAACTTTGAGAATTAACGAAGCATCTGGGTGCTTCTTGTGCTCCTCTCGGCAAGTTTGCACCAAGGATGCCTATGAGTACGTCTTGCTCTCGGCTTCTTAGGATCTCCTTTGCCCATGTTTACTTGTTTTCCTCAGCGAGGTACAGAGTCGCCCAGTGCCCATCCAGCTCTCACTTGCCCCGCCGCTGTCTCTGTGGAGTTCAGTGTACTGCCATCTGCTGCAGTTCTAATGGGCTTTCCTTTATATAGGTGATTTTTTTGTTTGTTTGTTGGTTTTCTCTAGCCAGTTTTAATATTCTGTTCTGCTGGATTTTGGGAATCTTGATTATTACATGTTTTGGCGTAAATTTGTTGATCATGGTTATATGAAATCATATATGCTTCACTTATTTGTATATCAAATAATTTATTCAGTTTGGGAAGTTTTCTGCCATTACTTCTGTGCGCAGGCTTTTTTTTTTTTTAATGGGATTTGTGCTCTCTTTAGCGTTTTCATTAATTCCAATCAATCTTATGCTGTTCTTCTTTGCTTCACCTTGCAGCTGTTGATTTTTCATGGACTGTCACTCTTTTTAAGATATATATATTTTTTCATTTTTATGTGTTTGGTACAGGGTCTTCCTAAGCAGCTCCAACTCCTAGTGATCCTCCTGTTTTCAGCCTCCCCAGCACAGGAATTACAGGCATACACCACCATGCCCGGACTCCTGTGGGGCCATCATGGAATGTGGGACCCGGGATCCAATCCTGTTCCTAGCACTTGCCAAAGCAGGTATTTAGTCTGCTGCACTATCTCACTGGTCCTTTTGAAAGATATTTTTTGTGGTCACTAACCACAATCCTGTCTTCTAATTCTGGTATTCTATCTTCACCTTCATTCAATTTGTTGTGTATACTTGCAATGAGATATTTAATCTCTTAAATACCTTTTTGGAGATGCGTCATGGCTTCAGTAGCTAAAGCATCTCTGTGCCTGCCTGAGGCCACCACCTCCTCCAGGAGCCCACTGCACTCAGCCAGCTGCTGCTCCACAGTAGCCATGTGCTATCGAAAGGCAGTGACCAAAACTGCGGATATGTCAGAGAGATGCAACAGGATTTGGTGGAGTGCGCTACTCAGGCGCTGGAGAAATATAACAGAAAAGAACATCACAGCCCACATCAAGATGGAGTTTGACCAGAAGTACAGCCCCACCTGCCACTGCATTGTGAGGAGGAGCTTTGGTGGTTACGAGACGCATGGAACTAAACTCTTCATCTACTTCTGCTTGGGCCAGGTGGTCACTCTTCTGTTCAAGTCTGGTTAAAAGTGTGGACTGTGCCACACATCCAGTGATCCATCCAGAACCACGGACTGAGGTCTAAACTCCAAACACAGACAGTGGAAATCTTCAGCCTTGTTAAGGGAACATCTCAACCTTTTCTGTGTTGTGCACAGGGCATTCTCTGTACTAGTTTGTTTGGTTATAGGAGATTTGGCAAAACAGCCTAATTTGTACTTATTTGTGTTCCATGCTTCTGTGCCTCATGTGTTTTTTTTTTTAACCATTCCTTTAAAAAATAAATCTGTTGGCAATATATATATATATATATATATATATATATATATATATATATATATATATATATATATATATCTTTTGGGATCTGTTTTTTCATTTCCACTGCTTTCCTATGTTGGGCATTTATGGTTTCCTTCATTCGCATAAGCTATTTTTTTTATCTGTAGCTACTCTAGATTCATTGGACATGTCTTTCATCTTGATCTTTTCTTTTTACCTCAGGTATTATTTTTTCTATGCTGACCTCCTTTTGTTTTTACTTCTACTGCTATAATTTCTGAAAGTTCCCATGTGTAGATCCCACTGTCGTGTATCTCACTGTGCTCTGGAGTTGTCCTGGATGGGCTTACAAACTGGGGGTCCATTTTGCTTCTGTGTCTTGTCATTTTCTTTCTTTCGTGTTTTGTTTTTTTTTTTAACTCAGGTCCTTGTGCCTGCCAGGAAGTGTTTATTCTACTGAGCCATCTCCCCAGCTCCTTGTCTTGTCATCATGGCTTCCCTAACAAATACCTATTCCTCAGAGTATCTTGGGGTGTGTGTGTGTGTGTGTGTGTGTGTGTTTGACACAGGGTCTCACTATGCAGTTTGGGCTGGCCCCAAGCTAACTTTGTATCCCAGTCTGGCCTTGAACTCCCAAAGAGCCTCCTACCTTAGCCTCCCAAATTCTGGGATTATAGGCCCACATCACCACACTTATCCCTCAGAAATATCTTCTAAGTGTAGGTTCTTGGTCTATGTGTCTATTCTAATTCCAAGAGCTTGCCTTCCCAATTTATCAATGTCCTTTTTTTTCTTTTTTAGACAGGGTCTCACTGTGACTTGAACTTGTGATATTTCTCTGCTTCAGGCTCCCAAGGGCTGGGATTACAGGCATACACCACCACACCCAGCCCCTAATTTATTAAAGTTGGGAAGTTGCCATCTTTTTGGTTCTATACTCCATCCTTTCGTATAGGACTATGGTGATGGTTATTATCCCAGGCAGTCACAGTGTTGTCATATGAGGGAGAAAAACTGATTGCAACATGTATGACATCCTGGCTAAAGTAAGAAAATTAGCAATAAAAATAACATCTAGCACAACCTAGCAACTGACCAACTATGATAACTATTAATTTGGTACCTTTAACCACAAGAGAAAACTCTACAGTTACATAATGATTTTTTTTTTTTCTGTATTTTAGGGAAGGGTCTACATGGTGCTCAGAATCTCACTACTAGATCAGACTTGCAGTGATTCTTCTGCTTATAGCGTCCCAAGTGCTGGGATTACGAGCATGTGCCACCACTCCCAGTCTCAATTCTGTCTCAGCACGCCTCAGGGGCAGGGCTAGCATGGCAGGCCAAGGGATCAACCCCCCGTCCCCTGAGCCTGCTTGCAGGTGCTTTAATCTACTGAGCTATTGGGCCAGCCCTACACAGTTACATAATGAAATCCAATATATACCAGAAACTTGTATGCGCAGTGAGTTTCCCCTCGATAGACTGATTTTACCTGCTGGCTTTGTGGGGCTCATCTGGACTCAGTGTCCCCCCACTAATGGGCGATTGGCCATTCCCATTGGTGCCACTGGGGTGTGCTCATGAAATCTTTGTTTTTTAAAATCGTTATTTATTTATGTATTTGGTACAGGGTCTTGATACACAGCTCAGACCCATAGTGATCCTCCTACCTCAGCCACCCAGCACTAGGATCATAGGCATGTGCCATCAGGCGCAGTTTCAGTGGCCAGCATAGCACGGAGCTGGCAAGGCATGTGGTACTAGGAATTGAACCCAGGTCTTTCCACTTGCCAGGAGAGCACTTAGAGTGCCAAGCTCTCTCTAACCATCATGAAATCTTTTTACATTTACATTTTTTTTTTTTTGGCGGTACCAGGGATTGAACTCAGGTCCTTGTGTTTGCCAAGGAAGCGCTTATTCCACTGAACCATCTCCCCAGCACCTACATTTACATTTTTGATGCAAAATATATTCAAACATTACACACTTTGAATAAAATTACATAGTATTTTAAAATCTTGTAGTTTCTGCTGGAGATGTAACTCAGTGGTAAAGAATATCCCTAATATATTTGAGGCCCTGGGTTCCATTCTAAACACCACAAAAACAATTTTTAAAAGAAGGAAATAATACATTTTTTATGTCATTGGTATTAATAAAACAAGAAAACATGATTATTGTAGTGAGCTTACTTTATTTCGGAAATAAAAAGGTCTGCGTATCTGATTTGGGATTTTAAGGTAAAGTGATAGTTTCCAAGGTGTCATTACAGATGTCATAAGATACAGGCAAATGGGAGGTCCTTTCTCTCTCTCTCTCTCTCTCCCTCTCTCTCTGTCTGTCTTGAATCAGCCATATGTATTGGCTCCTTCACAATTCAGGGGCATGCAGGAAGCAGAAAGCACATTTGAGGCAAAAGCCTGTGAAAATGGGCAGTCCTTGAGAAATTAGAACAAAGTCTGTCACCTTCCTAATTAAGAGAACCGCTTCTAGCCGGGCGTGGTGGCGCATGCCTGTAATCCCAGCACTCGGGAGGCTGAGGCAGGAGGATTGTTGTGAGTTCGAGACCAGTCTGAGCTACAAAGTGAGCTTAAGGCCAGCACTGAACTGCACAGTGAGACCCTGTCTCAAAAAGACAAAAAAAAAAAAAAAAAAAAAAGAGAGAGAACCGCTTCTTGTTCTGGGAAACACCAAATGGCAGACGATGCCAGTGCAGCGGGAGGGGCCAGAGGCCCCGGGGGCCCAGGCATGGGAGACCTCGGCGGCTTCGCAGAGGCTTTGGCAGTGGCCTTTGAGGTCGCAGAGGGCCGAGGCCATGGAGCTTGTGGCGGTAAGGCCAAGGACAAAGAGTGGATACCTGTCCCCAAGCTGGGCCAGCTGGTCAAACATACGAAGATCAAGTCCCTGGAGAAAGTTTACCTCTTTTCCTTACCCATTAAGGAGTCCGACATTATTGACATTTTCCTGGGCACATCCCCCAAGGATGAAGTTCTGAAGATGACGCCTGTGCAGAAGCAAACTCGTGCTGGCCAGTGGACCAGGTTCAAGGCCTTTGTCGCCATTGGGGACTACGATGGTCATGTTGGCCTGGGTGTAGAGTGTTCCAAGGAAGTAGCCACAGCCACTCGGGGGGCCATTATCCTGGCCAAGCTCTCCATGGTCCCCATGAGGAGAGGCTACTGGGGAAACAAGATCGGCAAGCCCCACACTGTTCCTTGCAAGGTGACGGGCCGCTGTGGCTCTGTGTTGGTGCTTCTGAGAGGCAGTGGCACCGTCTCAGCCACTGTGCCCAAGAAGCTGCTGCTGCTGGCTGGTATCGATGACTGCTGCACCTCTGCTAGGGGCTGCACTGCTACTGTGGGCAACTTTGCTAAGGCCACCTTTGATGCCATCTCCAAGCCCTACAGCTTATCTGACCCCTGGCCTCTGGGAAGACACTGTGTTCACCAAGTCTCCTTATCAGGAATTCACTGACCATCTTGTGAAAACCCACACCAGAGTCTCTGTCCAGAGGACTCAAGCTCCAGCAGTAGCTACCACATAAAGGGTTTTTACACGAGAAAAATAAAATGAATTAAGTCTAAATAAACAAATACTTAAACACTTGATTTCTAAGGTTGACATTTTATTGCCTTTCAGTCCTCTGAGTGAGATTCAGAAGCCCACATCTGCAGCACTATCTTCTCCTTTAGGTCTGTCAGACAGGCCATTCCAAGACTACAATGTTCCAATGGACCAGATCCCCTTACAAAGGGAAGGACACCTGTGGATAACATCCTTACCCTCAGGGGTTAAGTGATTTGAGATCGTCATCAAAAATTGTTTCTTTACCTTGGGTGATATAGTGAATCAAACAGACCAAGTCCTAGGGATACACAAAAATTTTAGATCTCCAAAAGAAATGATTTATGGATCACACACACACAATGGATAGTATATGGATAATAGATTTCCTTTTGGTGAACCAGGGTAGATTTTATGACTGCTAACATTTCATGCGGTGCCTAAATTCATAACACAGGTGTAAGTTGTATCTAAACTAAAAAAAAAAAGACAAACACTATAGTAGACACGAGGAGTCCCTGACTGCAGTTCTCTTGATTTAATCTGGACAATCGTAAGTGGTGGTGTCTCTGTGCCTTCCAGGCCCTCAAGATTTGTCTTGGTGTAACTGTCTGGTTCGTAGGTGTTCCCCATCAGCTGCCCAGAGTCCCCAGGGCTTTGCTGCACCCACCATCCTGGCAGATGACTCAGCAAATGCTTACAGGCAAATCCAAGATGAGTCACGCTGCTCGATACATACAACAAAAATAAGCCTTTACAGGCAAACTTGTCTTAAGAATCAACAACAGTAAAAGATCTGGACACTCCTTTTCCTTTTTTTCTGGCACTGGGGATTAAACCCAGGACCACCCTGCTGATCTACATCCTCAGCACTCTCTGCCCCCTTGAGATTGGATCTCACAAGTTGCCCAAATTGGGCTTGAACTTGTAATTCTGCATCAGCCTCCACAGAGCCCAGCTCTGGAGAATCCTTGTGTCATTCCTGAAGCTTTGGCTGAATAAAACCAACACTAGGGACAGATATGTGTGTGTGTGTGTGTGTGTGTGTGTGTGTGTGTGTGTGTGTGCCTTACCAGGGATTGAACTCAGGACCCTGTGCTTGCCAGGCAGGCACTTCTTCTCCTGAGCTATCTCCCCGGCCCCTAGGGACAGAAAATTTTAAAAGTCCTATAAATTTGGAAAAGGATGATGGCTGTGTAACCATGGTAATGAGTATCCACCAGAACTAGGCTTTAGATCTGTTCCATTACCAAACAATCTGGCAGAAGTCAATGCATTTTTACAAACCAACCAACCACTGCCAGTAAGCTGAATTTGGTGGGTGTCATCCTAGTACTCAGGAGATTAAGGCAGGAAGATGATTGAGAGTCTGAGACTATCCTGGTCTACAAAGTGAGTTCAAGACTTTTCCAGCCTGGACTACATAGCAAGACCCTGTCGTACCTTGCCCCCACCCAAAATAAAGAAGCCAACCAACCACTACCAGCTCTTTACTTCTCAAAGTCAGCCATGTAAGGACTCACTAGGCCAAAAGGAACTTTAGCTGCCAACCTCCATCAGCAACAGCCTGGCACAGGTAATCACACTTTACAGATGATGTCAAATGCCTATGGCTCTAAGTGCACCAATGCTTAAACCCCATGCCACCCCAAGACCTTATTAAAGATTACATTCTGCTATGTAGGAAAGACTATGACAGATTGATGTAATTTTCCCTTCCTGGAGAAGAAGGGTGTGATATACTCCAGAGGCCCCGCTGAGAAGACTGGGATATGTGGAGGTTTCCAAAAATGTGTTTGTAGGGTGTGTGCCCATTCACAATCAAAAGATGAAGGGTTTTAATCCTTTGAATGCTAACAGCAGACATTAATAGAAGAGGGGAACCACTGTTTGAGAATGTATCAGATATCTTCACCAGGAAAAGTAAAAGAGAAATCTTAATAAGATCCACCTGGGGCTGACCTTGCTCTAAGAATATCACAGTAACAGCAGTGTGTTTGGGGTTCTCTTCCAGTGGCTAAATATTAATTAAATAATAAGTATTAAATAATACTGTTATCTCATTTTAGAGCCAAAGAAAGACTTCTGGCAAATAAGCGATTAAATGACAGAACTGGAAATCAAATATATCAGGAACACACTCAGGCCCAAGGTTCTGCTCTCTGCATCAGGAGTCCTCAAAGTCTAGATGGACTAGGGTATAGCCCAACACTTACCTCGCGTGCGTGAAACCCTGGGTTCAGTACAGGTTCTCCTATGTCCTGAGTCTTCGCTGACCTTGAAAGGCTAGGGCCAAAATGTTGGCTGGCCTCGTGGCTCTTCTATTTCTCCAATTTTGATCTGTGAACTTAGGTTGTTAACCATCCAGAAAAAAAGCTGATTAGTAAAATGCAGCATATGCCATTCACTTTGCCTTATCGGACTCAATTGATTTTAGTTGTTGTTGTTGTACGTTTCCATTTGTATTTCTGCTTTTTGCTTCTTCTACTAGGGAGACTATATGATATTTACACATGTGTGTCTAGTTTATTTCACTTATAAGTATATGTTCAAGTGGCATGCCAGGTGTGGTGGCACATGCCTATAATCCCAGCACTTGGGAGGCTGAGGCAGGAGGATTGTTGTGAGTTCAAGACAAGCTTGAGCTACAAAGTGAGCTTAAGGCCATCCTGAACTGCATAGTGAGACCCTGTCTCAAAAAGACATAAAAAAAAAAAGTGGCATCCCCTTCAGTATAAATGCTTCAAGCTTATCATTCTTAATAGCTGAATAATACTCCATTGTATAGAAATACCACATCTTTTTCAACCATTCCTCATGTGATGGACATCTTGGTTGTTTCCAAGATTTTGCTATCACATATTGTGCTGCTATAAACACAGGTACACATATATTACTATGATACAATGTTTTCAGTTCCTCTGGGAAAATTCAAGCATTGGCCATGACTCATCTACGTGGATGACACAGACAAAGGATCTACAGAATAAGGTACAGGACTACAAGATAAACCCTGAGGGGACTTCACTGACCTCATAAGAAACAAAAAGTACATGTGTTGGTATACAGGTCTTGCTCTATCTAGGTCTTAACCATCCAGCAGAAAAGTATAAAAATGAAGTATACACCACGGGGCCATAATAATAAGTTGAGCTATAAATGGCTATGGTCGACAACTTCTTCGGATAACTCTATTGTTGTGGAATGCTGGACTGTGTTGGACTGCGTCGTCGAGTTCAGGCACCTAAATTAGTTGAATGACAATGGAGTGCCCATCTTTGACAGGTGTAGACAAAGGAAGGGGTATAGAAAGGAAGAATCATGATGTGTGTGTATGGACAGTACAGTTGGGATAGATAACGCCATGCTTCTACATAATTCTATAAGAGGCAAGATTTGCAATAATGGTGGTTGGACAGGATATTATGTCGGCTTCTAGTACTATGGACAACCACTAGGAAAATAACAAGGTAGAAAGTATTAATTATTGAATCTTTGATGCAATTCAGGTATAAAAAAATAAGATACGGAAAGAGCTACACTCTCTTAATTTACTGATAAGAGACATATGCTATAATAATGTCTGTAAGTATATCATGTATGCACCTTCTAGGATACCCAAACATTATGAAAACAGTTTGCAATGTATTAATTTATCAAATCCATCTTGTCAAGGTATCTTAAAACTGTCTCATTGATATTTGTACTTCAATAAAATAAAAATTAAAAAAAGAAAGAATTTTTTAAAACTAAGGCCTCCAAAATTCAAAGATCCAATCCAAAAATGGCTATCTGAGATGAGTATATACCTCACAAATGAAGAGATATCAATGACAAATAAATATATGAGAAAATGTTCAACATCATTGGTCATTCAAGAGAAGCAAATTAAAACAATGCTGAAACACCAACTTATATCAGAAAGAATGGCCACCATCAATCAACCAATAACAAATGCTGGAAGGGCTACAGAGGAAAAGGAACCTTTCTCCACTGTTTGTGAGAGTGCAGGCTGGTACAATCATAATGGAATTAAATATGGAGATTCCTCAAAAATCTAGGATTCAAGGTCCCATTCAAACCATTTTTTCCTCTCCTAGGCATTTTTCCAAAGGAACTGAAATCATCATACCACAGCCATATATGTGCACCCTTGTTTATAATAGTGCAATTTTTCATAGCTAAATCTTGGAAACAATTCAAATACCCATCAACTGAGGAATGGATGAAAAAGTATGGTCAGAGAAAAGTGAGATAGAAATGAAAGACCATTTTGTATCTATATACTCAAAATAGTTAGGATAGATACGCAGCTCCATTATCTTAATTCAATGAATAGAGAGGTTTGTTCTAATAGTGTTTGAGACAGGATATCATGTCTGCATCTTGTACAATGAATAACCACTAAGACAGCAATATGCAATCTATTAATTATTGGAAATGTGCTAGTAATCAGTTGTGAAACTGTCTCATTGCTATTTGCTTCTCAATAAAATTATTTAAAAAATAAAAAAATAATAAAAAAAAGAAACCCCAGGTTCAATCTCCAGCACACACACATAGGAAGTCCAGAGACCACTACCATCAGAACTGCCTTAGGCCAGGTGCAGCGATGAGTGCCTGTATTCCCAGGTGCTCAGGAAGCTAAAGCAGGGGACTCCTTTGAGGCCAGGAGTTTAAGACCAGCCTACACAGGTTAGCAAGGCTTAATATTGAAAAATAATTAACTGACACCCATTTCAAATGTCTATTTTTGTTGTTTTGCTTGTTGTTTTTGAGACCAGATCTTACTGTGTAGTTTAGGCTGGCTTTGCACTACATAGCTCAGGATGGCCTCAGACTCTGGGGGATCTTCCTGCTTCAGTTTCCCAAGTGCTGAGATTACAGGCATGCACCACCACATTCAGCAGCAATACATATATTTTTCCTTTTCTTTTTTTATGTTTTTGGTACAGGGTCTGCAGGGTCTACAGAGTCTCATTATGTAGATCAGACTCATAGTGATTCTCCTGTTTCAGCCTCCCAAGTGCTGGGATTACAGGTGCGTGTGCCACCCTGCCCAGTCTCAATCATCGTATCAGCGCGCCCCAGGGGCAGGGCTGGCATGGCAGTACAGGGATCAAACTTGGGCTGCTGAGCTCTGCTTAAGCAGGCACTTTAGTCCACTGAGCTATCTTGCTGACCCTTACTTTTTTCTTTTTTAATCCAATATTTAGCTTTTATTCATAATCATAAATAACTTTGCAATCTAGCTGTGTTTCGAGGGGAGTAAGGAAAATATGGAACCCAAAGAACTGCAGTGAGAGCAGAGGTCATGGGGCATTTCGAGCAGTGGGGCAAGCTTCTCCTGAGCTAGAGGAAGGGTTGGGTGGTCGTGGTACACACAGGTCACACACATTAGAGCTGGCCACAGCCGGTGATGGTGATCTTCTTGCTGCTCGTCTTCCTGATCCTGGACCTGAAGTGCTCCACGGCTTCCACTGTCTTCATGCTGGTCCACCTTCCCAAGACACAGGCTTGCCAGCAATCCAACCCTCCCCAGTCCTGGCAGTGCAGATGAAACACTGGGAACTATGTATGCTTGGTCTAGCATTCGCCACGGAGAGATGCCAGGACCTGTGTGCTTCAGGATGAGGCCCTAACCATCAAATTTCTCCCCCCATAGATGGACTTGCTGCCAGTGCCACTTGGGCGTGTGAAGTCACCACCTTGGTCCATAAATCCTGGGATACTTCTGTGAAAGCAGGAACCTTTATAACTAAGTCTTTTCTTTCCAGTGGTCAAAGCACAAACGTTTTCTGTTATCTTTGGAACTCTGCAAACAGCCCAAAGGAGACACAGCCCAAAGGATTCCTGTCAGCATAGGTGTTGCAGACCATGGCAGGCTTGACCATGGTTGGCAGTGAGTGACTAGAGTGGGAGACATGGTATCACCAGAAACATGTGTTCATAAATCCTCTCTGGCTCTAATAAATCAGACTAAGATGGGGTGAGCCCAGAGGCCTGAATTTTAGTGAGTTCCCTAAATATTCATCACATACTTTGGAGTTTGAGACCTACCCTATGCCTCCTTAAGTGGGAGAACCAGCTCCTTTCCCCCAACATAACCCGTGGAACACTCAGGCCCATTCACTGCAGGCCCATGGTCTTGACACCTCTGGTCATTCATATTAAGGCATCCTTAAACATCATTACGGGGGCTTGGGAGATGGCTCAGTAGAATAAGTTACAAGCTGCAAATGTTTCAAGGGATTATTGTCTAGGTGAATGCTATGTAAATTTTATTTTCATGTGTCCAAGAATCTGAATAAAATTTGTCACAAAAATGAATAGGATGTGTGTCATTCAAGAACGATTTCTTGGGCTGGGGCGATAGCTTGGCAACATAAGTGCCTGCCTGGCAAGCACAAGGTCTGGAGTTCAATCCCTGGTACCGCATGCCATGCTGGCCCAAGAACCCTGGGTGGTCTGTGCTAGCCACTGAAACCAGGTGTGGTGGTGCACACCTGTAATCCCAGCACTGGTGAGGCTGAGACAGGAGGCTCCCATGAGTCTGAACTGTGTAGTGAATCCCTGTATCAAGGAAGAAAGGAAAGAGGAAGAAAGGAAGGAAGAAAGAAAGAAAAAGAGAGAGAGAGAGAGAAAGAAAGAAAGAAAGAAAGAAAGAAGGAAGGAAGGAAGGAAGGAAGGAAGGAAGGAAGGAAGGAAGGAAGGAAGGAAGGAAAGAAAGAAAGATAGATAGATTAGGAGTTTGGGACTTCATTTCAGTGAAGTTCCCTGACACTCTGCAAAGATGCTCTGTCTCTTGCATCTTTATTCATCTTTCTATCAGGGTTTGCTGGCCTGAACTCGTCCCTACATACCTAAAAGAAAACTCTTAGTATATGAAAGACATATTCACATCTATGTACACACAGAGACTCTCACTCATCCTAGGGTCACTTTATTTGTGCTCCAGGTACACAGGCATCCCTTAATCATTAACCTTGTAAGGCCCCTCCTAACTAATCCATAAATCCTGGAGATAAGACTCTAAGAAGAACAAGAGAAAACCAAGTAAAGCCCACCTAGGACTGTGCACCTAGGAACACACAGGTGATGGTGCCTGTGCTAGGGTTCTGATGCTTGGAATCCCTCCAAAGACAGCCAATCGGGTTGTGATACCATGAGGTACATGAGGATCCTTATTGCTTGATAAAAAAGTTACAGAGTCTGACATAGGCCTGCAGGTAAATCCGGAACCCTTGCCCTCACCTCATGGGCCAGCTTTCCGTCTTTTGCCTTTTGTTCCTTACAGTGAAGGGTTTTCTTTTTTAAAATAAAAAACTCTGTTCCTTTAATTCGCTATCAGTGCTGAGCTTCTGACTCTGGTTGGCAGCTAATTCCAAAGGAGCAGCAGTATGCACCCCCCCCCCCACACACACACCTGGAAGGTGGTAAAAATACAGCTTCAATGATCAAGTTTTTCACTTCTAAATGATCAATTTGAATACCTCATCCTTTTTTTTTTTTTTTTTTTTTTTGGTGGAACCAGGGATTGAATTCAGGCCCTTGTGCTTACCAGGCAAGCACTTATTCTACTGAATCATCTCCCCAGCCCTGGACCCTTCTCTTTCATTACACTGAAGGCTTTATGTGGGTAAGGTTAGCCTTTGCAAGCAGTTAGAAATTGCGAGCACAGGCAGACCGTGATGGAATTAACATGAGAATAAATTAAGAGACTTTTTTTCTTGGTAAAATGGTTTTTACAAATCACACCTTAAGGGTAGGAGAGTTTCAAGCCTTTCAGAGCTCTGCTTTGTTAAATTTTTTAGACAGCTTAACTTGGTTCCTGGCATGACAGGAAGCAGCATTTGCCTCGCTGCTAGGGGTGATGGAAACGTGGACTTTTCCCCAGACTACCTTAGGTGTGAAGGAACTGGGTTTGAAATTTAATTTTCCTTATTTGTGAATTTATACTTAAAATAAAACAGGATGCTTTAAAAAATAAAATTAAAAACATAATAGGATGGGACAAACTTTGAGAACTGGCCAGATCCACGACAGATCGCACTACACATGACAAGGACAACAGCTCCCAGGACATGGGCACAGACTAAAGGAATTCTAGCTGGTTCCTCAAACTCAGAAAGATTCCAGCGGGAAGTGTGCCATGGCTGGGTCTGCTGACTTTGCAGATAGCAAGGTAAAATGAGAAAGAATACACAAAAGCACAACACCTGTAGCAAGACTAGGGAAAAGCAACTGCAAAGAACAGCTAGGCTAAGGATGCAGCAGGAGATTCAGAGATATCCTTCTGATGTTGCAACAAAGAGACCAAGAACAGGTAGAACAGTGTCTTACAGACTCCAGTGAGCAGAGACACTTGCTGACCACTGACTGTGTTGGAAAATCTCATATTCACAGTCTCTGAAAAAAACAAAACAAAACCAAACACAAACAAAACAAAACGAAAGAATCTGCCTGCCAGCAATACAGTTCAGCAGCACAAGTACCTGCCTGGCAAGCATAAGGTCTTGAGTTTGATTCCTGGTATCCCCCCACACACCAGAACAACAGTCTCTGAAGGCAAAAAAATGCTGTAGCTGCTGGTTTCAAATCTCACTCAGAATTTAAAAGCAAGGAACTGTCAATCTTTGAGAGAAGACTATTCTCTTCATTATCAAGATTTACTGCCTAGAATGTCTTTGCTATAACTTCTCAAGGTCTTGCTCATTTTCATAGGCTTTTTGCTTCAGATGTACACTCTACTTTCTGAACTTTCCTGAATTGTTAAGGACCCAATAAGTAAGGACAGTCCAGAGAAGTCTTTGTCTTAGTGCCAAGATTGTTCTGAATTTGCTGGACCCTGCAACCATAGCTCACTCCAGATAGGCCTACACCAATATGAAAATCAATCCCAGTTAGAAAACAGATGATTCAAAAACAATAAAAAAAAAATAGACAATTCTTTTGTATATGCATAGAGAAGCTCTTTAAAAGTGTAAAAAATTAAAAACACAAAGGAAAAAAAATCAACAGATGATTTTATAATTATAACCACTAAGGAAAACTAAGTAGCAAAAAAAAAAAAAAAGAAAGAAAAACTAAGTGAACTTAAGTTAAAACTAAGTTTGACCTTTGTTAGGTCAAACCTGAGCAAAATATATACAAGTATGACAAAAATGATGCTACAAGTATCTCAGATATGTTATAATACCCTATGACAATATGTAAGAAATAGAGAAAAGATACAGATTGATAACTGGCAGAATTAGAAATTCAAATGGCTAATACACAAGGTTGAAGAAGGAACATGAAAACATGTTTGAGACTACAAATGCCAAATTCGCAAAAGTGTATATATCTCAATGACATAAAGTCATTTGTCTCAATGACAACAAATGGAACAGACCAAAAACTAATACAGTATTTTTCTTATTTTCTATACCGTTACACATTAGTTTACCACAATAAAAAATTTCAGAATAGAAAACACATGAACCTCAGGCTAGGGAGATAGCTCAGAGGTCTAAGTGCCTGCCTGGCAAGTGCAAGGACTTCGGTTTAAACCTTGGTACTGCATGCTGTGCCAGCCCTGGCACCCCAGACGCACCATGCTGGCCACACACCTGTAATCCCAGCATCGGGGAGGCTGAAACAGAAGGATCACTACTAACACCCTACACTCAATAAATAAATAAATAGATTAAAAAAGAAAAAAGAAACAAGATGAACATGAGGCCCTTCAGGCTCTGAGCATCTCCCCCAGGTGAATGAACAATGTAGCAGCCTTGGCTGGGCTGCACATGCCAGCCCTATTTTGCTGCCTTCTCCAGCTCTAGCTCTAGGCAGCTCCCCCAAAGTCTGCAGTTGGGTCTGTTCCCATGACTAGGTCAAGCCAAGGTGCTATGCTACTCAACTACATCCCTAGACCTTTTTGAGAAAGTTGCTTAGACTGGGCTTGAACTTGTGATCCTCCTACTTCAGTCTCTTTATAGGTATGCACCACTGTGCCTAGCTGGGATATACATTTTTTAAATTTTTCCATTTTTAATATTTATTGAGTATAAAACAGCTTCAAAATTTTCAACACTGGCTTTTCATGTACCAAGTCTGAAAAAGAGCAGAAATAAATTCCTATATGAACTACAATAAAAATACTAATAGCATTCTACCAAAAAAATAACCTTAAGGGCCAAGGGGAAGGCTCAGTAGAATAAGCGCTTCCCTGGCAAGTTCAAGGGCCTGACTTCAATCCCTGGTTCTGCAAAAAAAAACCTTAATTTCATTTAGCACATAGGCTTCACACATGGCAATAGCACATTCCAAACACATGTATCTCTTAGCTGACAGTACATGTGTTTTCCTGCGCTTTTTGTAGGACACACTTGGCATTTCAGTATTCTTGCTATTTTGTCAGGAGACTCTTCTAGTACACAGTGCATAGTTGACAGAAACACAAAATATAAATAAAGTATTAAATTTTCAATATGTATTGTGCATTTAGAATAAACATTTTTACATCAGCTGTATACTTGCTTATAAAACGTAAAAGATAACAACAGAAATAAAATCATATATAAACTACAATAAAAATACCACTACCACAAATGTTTTCCTTCAACTGTCACACCCAAGGCCATTGTCACACAAGATTACTGCCTGTTCCATTGACACATTTCACTTATATACACATTACACACACTTAGCTTTCCTTTTTTTTTTTTTTTTTTTTTTTTTTGGTGGAACCAGGGATTGAACTCAGACCCTTGTGCTTGTCATGGAAGCACTTACTCCACTGAGCCATCTCCCTGGCCCCTAGCTTTCCTTTCCTATATGGCAGTCTTGTCCCCTCTGTTTTGTCAGGAGCTTCCTGTATTATATGCCTCATGCACTTAGCAGGGACATAAGATGAACGGCTAGAGTAAGCATCAGTATTCTCACATCAGCTGAGTATTTCCTTACAAAACCTAAAAGATAACATCAAACAAAAACCTCTGTGGAACTATCATGAAAACGCTAACAAGAGCCTATCACAGAAATAAGCTTTGCCTTAACTGTCACAAAGCAGTCTTCAAACATGGCAATTACATGTTCTATGAGTATCATTTTACTTTCTCGCATGGCACAGTTGGTATCTTTCTGGTTTTCCTGTTGTCGTCTTTGTGATGCTGCACCTGCCTGTTCACCTGTCAGCTCACTACTGTGCTCCACAACTTTTTGCAGAGTTCCCTGGGCAGAAACATTTTTTCTCTGCTGTAAATGATGCCTTACAAGCTCCAGTCCAAATCCTCTAAGAAAATGTTTCTGTGATATTTTGCACTTGTTATTTCCTTTGTAAATTATCAAATATTCATGCCACATGTTTAGGATCAAGTAAACCAGAACTACTGGTCAATGCTTTGTGATTTGAGTACATCACAGTTGCTGCATAACTCACCAACACTTGCTCCACCTTTGGTTTTCTTGTAGAAAGTTTCCATTTTAGGCTTCTGTTTTGTCATGGTTCTCCTATCCATATTTTCATCATGGTGCAATGTTGACATCAACAATACCAGCTTGCTTTTCTTTGCCATATACAAGCCAATGTAAATCTTTGTGAAATCCAAAGATATACTATACAATTGTTTTGAAATTGCAACATTTCATTTGCAACTTTTGCTTAGTACCTTTATACAGATCCTGTGCTTTTCAACTAGTGCTTGCTAGCAAATATATCAATTACAAACTAGTAAGCCAACGGTTGAATGTCACATTCCAGTTAGTTTGGGAAATGTGGGAGCAACAAGTGTGTTCACAGTATCATTGTTTCTTTTTCATTTATTTAATGTATTTTAGTACAGGGACTTCAGGGTCTCACTATGCAGATCGGACTCAGTGATTCTGTTTTCAGCCTTCCAAGTGCTGGGATTACAGGCGCATGCCACCATACTCAAGTCTGTCGCAGTCTCAGTGTTTCCTGGCGGTGGGGCTGGCACAGCATGCCAGGAATCAAACCCAGGTTCCTAGGCCTGTTTTAACAGCATCATTCAATTTATTACTATACCAATAAAGACCTGATGGCTGAGTTCCAGGATAAATGTCTACACTGAAAGCAATAGTAAGTCTTCTCATCTACAAGGGCCATATTTTGACTCACTGCTTTTCAGCACATCTTTTACATTCTTGCAACTGCCACAAGAAAGCCCTGCCAAGTACAGCAGACCTATGAATGCTTTTAGTTCAGCCAGTGAGATGCCATAATAAATACATTTCTTTCTTTTTTTGTGGAACCAGAGATTGAACTCAGGCCCTTGCGATTGCCAGGCAAGTGCTTATTCTACTGAGCCATCTTCCTGACCCCTACATTTCTTAATATTGCTATTGGTGCATACAGAGCTTTTTTTTTTTTTTTTTTGGTGGTACTGGGGATTAAACTCAGGACCTTGTGCTTGCCAGGCAAATACTTATTTCACTGAGCTATCTCCCTAGCCCCATACAACATTTTATTTGCTGTTCAGCTTTTGTGTATTTCACAGCACCTTGTAGTATTTTGTCTGTTATAATTTCCCACAACAAATGGCAGTGTTTAGCATCTTGCCAATACCTTTCACCCCTGCCAAGACTCCCACTGTATTTTTCAGACCTAGCTTTAACACTGGATGATTCCATTTGGTTATGTGGTCATTTTGCAACATTTTGGCTACTCAAATACGTACTCCCATTGTCATGCATTTAATTCAAGGTTTACATTCCATGCCTGTATCAGTTAATTCTTGCTCCATTTCACTGTCACAAAAACTTTGCCTCACATGGCCAATGTCAAAATTATAGTTATAATTCTCATACACCCACAACACTCTTTTGCTACAAAAACATGTATTTTACTATAACGGATCATCATCATCCACATGCAAGCAATCTGATGTTTCACTTCCGACTTCCTCCAAGACTTGCAAATATGGCTTTTCTTGTGCCAGTGTACTGAATTGGTTGGATTTTTCAGTTTTAAGTGGTTTTGTAAGCTTTCCTGGCTTTCTCTTCCTTTTTCTTCTCATTTGTAGTAGTTATAGCATTTTTGTCCTAACACTTGAAGATTTTTTAAAAATCTTTTTTTTTTTTTTTTTTTTTTTTTTTGGTGGATCCAGGGATTGAACTCAGGCCCTTGTGCTTGCCAGGACTTATTCCACTGAGCCATCTCCCAGGCCCCAAAAATCTTTATTTATTTGCTATAGGATTCACTATGCAGCTCAGACTCATAGTGATCCTTCCATCTCAACCTCCCCAGCTCTGGGATTATAGACATGTGCCACCACACCTGATTTCAGTAGCTAGCATAATGTGCTCAGGGTTCTAGGGGTGGCACAGCATGTGGTTCCAGGGATTGGACGTGGGTGTTTCTGCCTGCCAGGCAGGCACTTAAAGACTGCCAAACTATTTCCCCAGCCCCAACATTTTTTTTTTTTTTTCATATTTATCTCTGATGAAAAATGCTGGGGCTGGGGAGATGGCTCAGTGGAATAAGCACTTCCTTGACAAGTGCAAGGGCCTGAGTTCAATCCCCAGTTCCGCCCCCCCCAAAAAAAAAGGAAAAAGAAAAATGCTGCTTGATCTGTCTTCAAAAGTCCTCTAGAAGATAGGCTTCATACAGCACTCTCATCTTTAGTATTTACCGTATCTTGCATGCGCTGTATCTGTTATTGTGTCTATTGGTCTAGGTTGACTGACTTGCCCTGGATACATGAAATCCCAAGATTTCAATGAATTCTAGCACATCTGATACAAATAAATACAGCAATGTTGCAGGAAGCACATGGGGGACCTGCTATTACTTCAACTTTTTGGCTTCTAAACAAAATGACCACCTCACAGCACCAAGTCACCTTGTCCTTTGGCCTCAGTGTAGTACTTGTCCTTCCTGTAACATTTTGAATAGGCTAATGCTCCTTCAGGCTCTGTGCCTTCTCTGGCAGGATTGCATTGCCATGTCAGTGGCTGGGGAAACAGGCAGAGGCCAGAGGGGTGGACTTTGGGCTTTTTTATGTTTCGGAGTCTTTTTTTGGAGACAGGGTCTTGCTATGTAGTTCAGGTTGGCCTTGAACTAAGTAGCACCTAGGTTGACCTAGAATTCATGGGGATCATCCTGCTTCAGCCTCGTCAGTGCTGGGATTATAGTCTTTTGGATTACCCAATCTCTTTAGCTCCCACTATATGAAACTGCTTTCTAGCAAACCAAAGAATTTCAAACCAATACCACCTACATGTGTAAGTATGTACCAAAGTAGTGACTTAATTTTGGTGAAGTGTATGTGGTGAAATAACACAACTGTAGAAATAACTGCTAGGTAATTAGTTTTGGTTTAAGAAATAACCAATCTGATAAATGATTATGTCTGGACAGGGCCCAAACCATATCTGAGTCTGCTGCGTCATGCTCTGTAAAGTACAGCTCACAGGTTCTGTAAGAAACTCAACATTTACAGTAAGAATGAACAAGACCACATTGTAGCAACATTTTAATTGTGCTGTACAAAGTATGAGTAACAGAAATAACAGGGTACAAAAACCTTGGCCCTCTGCCTCATATAGTATGAGACATAGGATATCTACCTCAGACTGTCTCATCCAACACAAGCCAATGAATAAGACATCAAAGGCAAACACAAATCCACTTCCTTTGGGGGCTGGAGGTGTAACTCAGTGGTCAAACACCTGTCCAGATGGTTCAATGCCCTGCACCACAGTGAGGGTGGGGGTGGGAATTAAGGTAACTTTAAAGCTACCAGTTTTGTGTATAGACTAATTTGGTTTTGTGGTTTCTACATCTCTCCCTTATCTCTGTACATGACTTTAAACCCAGGCTGTCATTTGTTATGCTCTGCAAAGGCCATCATACTCACCCTTCAAGTGGACTCTCCAGAATGGGCTCTGAACTGACGGATTTCCTTATTTCCCAACAGTATTCTTAAACAGTCTGATCTGGTTGCTTCCTTAATTACAGCTATTTGAGAGTTGTTCATCTCCAACAAAATGGTAAATCTTTCTAACAGGGCACACAAGGCCCAACATCTCCTATTTTCCAAATACCACTACCTGTCATCCTATTCTACTATTCCCACTCTGCCATCTAAGTCTCATTAGATTTTTTCTTTCTTTCTTTCTTTTTTTTTTTTTTTTTAAGTCCCACTAGTTTTTAGCATGGTAACATTAATTGAGCGCTCAAGTTACCTGAGGTAACTTCATACAGCCTGGCTAAATTCTTTATCTTCATTCTCAAGACTGGGTGTCTCTCTTTAGAAGCCTTTCCTGATCATTTCATCCCAGTGGCCAACACTTTGCCTGACCAATTGTGCTCCTTCACTGTGATTCCAACAATACTGTGTACATACGTCTGCTAGAGAACTTACTTACCTTGTTACACTGACACACATAATATTTCATGTCTGTTATAGGCAGGCTGCAGAAGCTTCTATCCAGTACAAAGAGAGCACTCATATATTCACTGACACCAAGTTGGGATCAAAGATGGAATTATTTTCATGCAATCTGTTTCAAACCTTAACTTTTCAGCCTTGGTTTTTAAAATGTATGAATCATCTGTGTGATGGTGCACACCTATAATGCCAGCACTGGGGAAGCTGAGGCAGGAGGATCATTGTGAATTTGAGACCATCCTGAGCTACAAAGTGAGCTCAAGGCCAGTCTGAACTGCATGGTGCAACCCTGTCTCCAAAAGGCAAAAAGTAAAAATAAATGAATGAATGAATGAATGAATGAATCAATCAATCAATCAATCGTATGAATTCACTGCTGAGAAGAAAGCTCAGTGGCCTAAGTGCCTGCCTGGCAAACGTAAGGTCACCAGTTTGAAACCTGGTACGAATAACAAAACACAATACAACACAACACAACATAAAATGTATGAACTGGATCTCACAGTACTGGTATCACTACTTTCATTTTATGAAGCTTCCTGAGGGGGAGAGAAGATGATCCATTTGCAGTTTTCCCTCACACAATATTACCACTGGATATCATAGACCACAATCAATCAAACAACAAAAAATTGTCTTAAAAAATAGCATGAGGGATTGATGATTGTCTTTTAAACTTATAGGTGATAATTTTGCATTTAGATTTTAGTCAGCAGGTCTGTGGGTAACATGTATGTTTTCCTTGTTACTGTTTTGTAATTCTTGGTGTAATGTGCTATCTACCAGACCTAATACAGTATGTTTCAAAAGCTCTGATTCCTGGTCCTTTATATTCCTCCTTGGTGAATGTTTAAAGAGCTCCGAGATTTGTACAAGAGATAGTGTCATGTCCCCTGGTTCCCATTTTTCTTCAGAAATCAAGTCACTATTAAGAGTATACCTTCACCTGCTCAGCTCCACAGTCAAGGTTCCACATATTACTTTACTTTATATAAACAATGTCAAAAGTCAGCTTGCTTTCCCTTTATGGTAATCGGTACTGGAAATAAACATTACTTGTTCTCCCATGCTTAGGTTTTGAAAGCACTCAATTCTTTGTAGAATAATATTTCACACAATGGCAAACTATTTTAAAAACAAGACATACTAATTCACCTAAGTCTTTATTTATTTGGCTCTAGGAAGAATTTGCATGAAAATGAGCCTGTATGGCAGGTACAGAATGCACTGTAACAGCACCAGAAGAGTACAGCCTCTCTCCTCTACAGAGCCTTAGTACATACATGTGACTGTAGCAATAAACCAGACAGTCCAGGAGAAAAATGAGCCCTTTGAGGAAAAATAATTCAGTTTAGAGTAGCTTTTCAAATTGACTGTTCCTTTTCATATACTTAAATTCAAATAATGGATACATTCAGAGGCCCAAATGTTGGCATAGAATAAAATCATGTTCATTTATTTTTTCTGCATTTTAGAATTAGAAGGCATAAAATTAAATATGTTGAATGTAATAAATTCATCCATACAAGTACAAGTCTCCAGCTATAATGCAATTTATGGCAGATTTATTATTTTAAAAAATGTACCAGTAAATCAAAAAAGAAGGAGTATGTCCATTTAACTTTTATTGAAGTGTATGTAGGAGGTCTTCAGAAATCAAATGAGCATGAAGTTATGGCCAAACATAAAATCTATCAAATTCAGTGAAAAGTTGCTGACTTAAATAGCAGTTGTAAGAATGACCAATATATATTCTTTGTTAACAACCCCTCACTCTACAATAAAAAAAAGAAAAAATTCAGTAAACATTCTTTCCTAAGGTAGTTTCCCTTATATATCAGTGATTTCTCCATTGCTTTGTATACACAAATTTGTTGAACATACCAATCAGTGGTTCTCACAATTGAAAAATAAAAGCACAAAAAGTTTACACTCTTGAACAGGTAAATAAAAGATCACCTTGAATTAAACTGGATCTCCTTAAGGGCATAGTATAGTTTCAGTTTCATTACCTATTACATAATTAGTTTCTTACATACAAATATTGACATATTTGGCTTGTGCTTCAAAGCCTTTTTGTCTATGAAGTCCATGTAAATGCAGTTCATAATTGGAAGTCACTCGGGAGGTCTTTGCTGCTGCCAGGTTTGACCTGATCGTATGACAGAGTCTCCTCAGCACCTGCTGTGGGCCTGCACACTTCTGAGGCATCATCGGCATCGGGGTCCAAGCCTTCAGGACAAGGAAGTTTTAGTAGCTCTTCGCGGAGCTGAGCAGTATGCCGCTATATAGGAGAAAATGACTAAAGTTAGAACTATAAACTCTAGGATGCTAGCATAACACTGAGGGAGGAACTGGCTTTTAACAAAATCCAAAGCATTTGAACTACAAATACTGAGCATATCTTTGAGCCAGTCACTATTACAGGAACTTTAATACAAAACTGGCAAGAGCCCCTAAACTCAAAATAATGTTGTGGGAAAGCCTTACATAATATGCTTTCAGAGCCTACTTCTGCCCTGACCCTTGTCACAGAAACAGTATTACTAATGACATGCAAGACAGCTCTAATTTAATACACTTTTGAATTAAAAATGGAAATTTCTTCACTTGTCATAAGACACCTATCCCTAAATATTTTTGAAAGACAAGTCTATGAAATAAACCAAGACTTGGGCCAGGTGCGGTGGCCCATGCCTATAATCCCAGCACTCGGGAGGCTGAGGCAGGAGGATTGTTGTGAGTTCAAGTCCAGCCTGAGCTACAAAGTGAGCTTAAGGCCAGCCTGAATTGCATAGTGAGACCCTGTCTCAAAAAGACAAAATAAATAAATAAACCAAGGCTAGGGATGCAGTTCAGTGATAGACCATTTGCCTTGCATGTGCAAAGCCCTGGGTTAGATCACTAGAATCACTGAATAAAACAAAGTAAAATAAATAAATAAATACATAAAAACAAAGAAAGAAATATTTTAGTGAAATAAGTTCTTATCAAGCAGTGGGCCCAGCATAAAGTATTCACAAAATGTTTCAGATGCTCTCATGTAGAAGTTTTATTATTAGAATTTTTTAAATAAATGAATAAAATATTTGGAGTAAATAACTCTGTACTACTCCATGCTACATTATGGAAGGGTGTAACAAGCTCAGAGGTTAGTTGTTTTTCTGAAAATACAAAGTTTTTATTTGCAGTTTCTAAAGGGACAAATGATCTTAAATATCTTACAAAGGCCTTTGAAAATCAGTTGCAGTCAATAGCTAGCTTTGCAAACTAACCATGTCTTCATAGCAGTTTTTACTTATGGGATGGTGACAATATTATAAAGAAAATGAGCATAATGAGGAAGATGGCACTTGTGAGCTTGGAGCTTAAACTCCGTGTGGAGGTATGATACAAACAAATAAAGACAACTACATAGCCATTTAGAAAGGTTCAACATATATTTCACATGCTGCTAACTCAAATTTCTCTATCCCTGGTTTCTCTTCCACTATGCTAAAAACACTAAACACAGAAGGCAAAAGAAAAGTCTTGTAATTGTGCAGACCGGACCACCTGAGAATAGGGACAGGAAGACTTCACTGTGGACTCAAGCTGAACAACTGTATCCTTTTTCCTTGAGTAGCGTTCTCCAGCAAAAGTATCTCACACTCTGTAGGAGAAAGGTTTTAGCTATGCAATTGAGGCTGGCCTCTGCCTCAGTCTCTTGAGTTTACAGGGATTACAGGGTGCTCCACTACACCCAGAATTACAATGATAAAATTTGTATACTAATTGAGAGATGATTTCCAGGTCAAGGTAACATAGGACCTCGTCCTAAGCAGTTATGCTGGATGTGAGAGTTATGAATAATATTTGAAGATTTTAAGACAAAGTTTTAAAATTAAATTAATATGAAAGCTACAAAACCTGATCTGAGGAATGATCAAGTTCTAATTTCAGATCTTTAATGAGGTGATGACAAAGCATTTCAGTGACAATATCAGAAATACAATGTGACTGCCTGATAAGCACAAGGTCCTGAGTTCCAATCCTGATACCAAAAATCACAACAAAACAAAAACCTAAACAAACAAACAGTAGATGGAAGGCAGGTATGGTGGGGGAGACTGAGGCAGGATCATTATAGTCTCCATCCTAGCTGATAAAAACTGAGTTCAAGTCCAGAATGAACTACATAGCAAGACCCTATCTCAAAAAATTTGAAAAGGAAAGAGAGTTCATGGCCAAAAACGGAGGTCTGGATATAATGAGAGAAAAAAAAGGGGAACAAACAGAATAG
The DNA here is from genome assembly GCA_004027165.1 of Ctenomys sociabilis. Classification (NCBI taxonomy): domain Eukaryota; kingdom Metazoa; phylum Chordata; class Mammalia; order Rodentia; family Ctenomyidae; genus Ctenomys; species Ctenomys sociabilis. Next base: position 10,320 of record PVKA01011759.1, on the reverse strand, counting down.
CTCTTATAAGCCAAAAGGGTAAAGAAAAGCCACAGCAGGAGACCTGGGAGTGTAAAGTGAAGGAGAGGCTAGAGATGAAAAGTATAACTTTTCATAAAAGGCTACTGCAAGTACACTAAGTAGGCACAGCACGTTATAAAAACATATGAATAGGGACTTAAAGTTTAACATATCAATGCTTGATGAAAAATACCTGTTCCATGTTAAGCCTAGGATGTTTGATATTCAGACAGATAGTGAGGTTAAGCTCAACAGCCTAGGCTGTATGGTAATAACAATAAGCTTCTCTTGTGGAGTTTTAACAACCTAAGTTTGCAGACCAAAAATTAGAGAAAAAGGAGGGTCGCAAGGACAGCCAACATTTTGGCCCTAGCCTTTCAAGGTCAATTAAGACTCAGGACATAAGAGAACCAGTACCGTAACATCATGGAACTCAGTTGTGTCCCAAATTTTCTGATCAAGGAGGCTATGGGGACAAAGAAGAAAGTGATCAATGAAGTAGAATGTGCTTAAAGAGATCACTTGGAGAGAAAACATTCTCTCAGGCTTTCACAGAGAGCAAACTGGTCAAGCAATGGCCGTGACTCATCCACAAGGCTGACACAGACAAAGGATCTATACTGCAGGACAGAGTTTCAGGATAAATCTGGAGGGGATTTGACTGACCTTAATTAGATATAAAAGCTACATTTCTTGTTACACAGGTCTTGCTTTATCTTGGTCTTAAACATCCAGCAGAAAAGCATAAAAATGAAGAATAAGAAGTAAAGCCATATTATTTTGCTGAGCTGTAAAAGACTCAAGTCAAAAACTGACACTGTCAGACATATGAAAAACCCAATATTATTATGGACTACTGGAATATTTTGCTGAATTCACACACCTACAATATTTAACTGACAAAACTAAACAAAAAAAAGGGGATACAAATGAATGATCATTTTTATCGGTATATTCAAAATAGTTTAGATATATAGCTACATTCTCTTAATTCAATGAATAGAGGGATCTGCTCTAACTGTAAATAGAATATCATGTTTGCATCTTGTATAACAAATAACCACTAAGAAAACAATATGCAATGTATTAATCATTGACTCTGTCCTACTAATTTGATTTGAAACTCAATCATCGCTATTTGTTCTTCAATAAAATTACGGGGAAAAAATAAAAATGCTCCTTAAACTAAATAAAATATTTTTCTACTAAATTTGTGCTTAGATTGTTTATACAGAATGTATCTATAAAATATATGAAATAATTATACCTTGAAAAAAATCTTACATGAAGACAATTTCATAGTTTAATAGTCAAGTAGGCCAAGTTAAAGAAATAAAAGACCAGAAGTATTAACTACTCCTGTTGAAAATGAAAGTCAGACTGTTCTGTGATACAAATGCAGAACAAAACTAGCTTGGGTGGGTATCACTGCTCTTCTCTTTTTTTAAAAAAAAAAGTCTTTTTAAAAAAATTTGTATTTATTGTTAAAGAGTTTTTATTTATTTGGTACAGGATCTTGCTATGCAGCTTGGACTCAGTGATCCTCCTTGTCTCAGCCTTAGTGCTGGGATCAAAGGCATGGGCCACCATGCCTGGTTTTGGTGGTCAGCATGGTGTGCCTGGGCATGTGGTACTGGGGATCAAACCCGGGTCCTTGCGCTTGGCAGGCAGGTGGTTAGACTGCTGAGTGGTTTCATCAGCCCCAAAAGTCTTTTTAACAGAAAATTTCAGCAATATACGAAAGTGGGCAGACCAGTAAATAAAGTCTCATATATCCATTTCAATAGTCTCACACAGCCAATTTTGTTTCATGTACATTCCTATCACTTTCCTTTTTATTTATTTTTATTTTATTGTTTTGTGAGACAGAGTCTCACTACATAGTCTGAGCTGGCTTTTGAACTTAGGATGATGCTCCTGCCTCAGCCTCCCAAGTGCTGGGATTATAGGTGTGCACCACTACCACCATTTTCTTCCATTCACTTTATGTTGAATCAAATCCCAGACAGTAAACAGCCTGTCATACATAAAAATTTGTGCATAAAAATTTGCAAAGATAGAATTCATGTTAAAAGATCATATGAAAACAAAACAAATCTTTATCTATATGAAGACAGCTTTAAATTAGAAGGAAAGAGCTAGCCCGGGAGACAGCTTGGCAGTCTAAGCATATGCTGGCAAGAGCAATGACCCAGGTTCAACCCCTATTACGACATGCTGTGCCAGCCCTGCACTGAGCCAGCCGCCAAACTCGGGCACAGTGGTGCACGCCTGTAAACCCAGTACTGGGTAGACTAAGACAGGAGGGTCACTATGAGTCCAAGGAGAGTAGTGAGATCCTGTACCAAATAAATTAATTTTTTTGGGGGGGTGGGATGGGGTGGAGCTGGCTCAGGCTGCCTAAAGGGCAGGTCTAGTGACACATGTGGTGCTGGGAATGGTACCCCGGTTCCCTGCCCCTGAGTTTGCCCAAGCAGGTGCTTTAGACAACTGAGCTATCATGCCAGCACCCCCAAAATAAATTATTTTTAAACAAAAGGACAAAAAAGAAAAAAGGAAAGAGCCAAAGACTGGAACAACTTAAGGTAGGTGGAGGAAAAGAAAGTGGTTGAGGATAAAAGGCCCACAGGTGAAAGGAAGTGAAAGGAAGGTATTTGAAGGCAGGGAAAATAAGGTGGTCACTGTGAGGCATGACTCCCATATATGGGGAAAGACAACCTCTAAAACCATCACGTTAGACATATCTATTCTGTAAATACTCAAATGAAAAACAAATGCTGGCAGGGTGAGGCAGTGTATGCCTATAATCCCAGCATTAGGACCACCACAAGTTCAAGACCAGCTTGAATATGTAGCAAGACTATACTTCAAAAAATTTCAACATGGGGGGACCAGGGAGATGGCTCAGTAGAATAAGCGCTTCCCTGGCAAGCATAAGGGCCTGAGTTCAATCCCTGGTTTAAAAAAAAAAAAAAAAAAAAAAAAAAAAATCAACAAAATGAAACAACAGAAAGACAAACCAACTGTTTTGCCTCCCCTGTGTTACCCTTTTCTTTAAATATCTCCCCACAATACTCTATTGACTGAATCTTGGTACCAATTTCAATTTTAAGAGCTACCAATCTAATGTCAGAAGAATCTACCTTTCCTTTAGATTTTTGGATAAAAATTTAATGTTTTTTTTAAAAAAAAATGTATTTGGTACAGGGTCTCACTATGCAGCTCAGACTCTAGTGATCCTCCGGATTTCAGCCTCCCCAGCACTGGGATTATAGGCTTGCACCACCACACCTGGTCTCATTTGTCTCAGTGTACCCAGGGGTGGAGCCAGTACCACATGTAGTGTCAGGGATCGAACCCTGGTCTGCTGGGCTATCTTGCAGGCCCTTAATGTTCTGAACTTTAATAAATTTTATGTTTAATTGCTTCCCTCCCTTTACAATTTAGTGGGTATGCTTTGGTCAATGAGTATAAAATTTCTTTCAAATTTGAGGAAATATCCTAGGCAAGACTTACAGTTGGGATCTAAAATGCCCCACAAGGGGAGATGGCTTGGTGGAATAAGTGCTTCCCTGGCAAGTGCAAGGGCCTGAGTTCAATCCCCAGTTCCACCAAAAAATAAAAATAAAAAAATAAAAAAATAGAATGCCCCCTAAGTGTTCTGCAATCAGAGGACGTGCTTATGGAAGGTGCCTAGATTATGTTGGTGCTAAAGTCACCAGTGGATTCCCCTCATGAATGAATTTATAGGGGAATGGGCTTCTAGGGGGGGAAAAGGGGCAGTTGCACAAAGTAGATTACTGGAGCCTTTCATAAGTATATCCTGTTCAAGCCTCTTCCCTAACCCCCTACAGCACTGCTTTTCTGACTCCAATGCTACCAGACACAAGGAAGAGAACAACTTTTATTCAGGTGCACCCTTCTGCCATGCCATTTCTGCTTTAGAGCCAGGTGACTATGGACTGACACCCCTGAAACAAGGAATCAAAGTAAACCTTTTCTCCTTCAAGTTGTACCTTTCAGGTGCTTTGTCCCAGTACTGGAGTGGTGAGTATAGCTGCTTTACTCACCTTGAGAGCTGCGGCATGGTGAGACATGGTCCTGCCCACCCGCTTATCACTGCTGTACTGTTGGATATCTGCAATCCATTCCTCACACTGGGCCATGATCTCAACTCTTTTCAAGTAAAAATGTTTGTGTATAACCTTGAAAAAAAGAATGCCTAAGTAAGTAGATATTTTGGTCAAAGATATTCAAGCAGAAATCAAAATAGAGCCCTCAACACTACACAGTACTTACTATTTGATTTTATCTTTTGTTTAGTTCATAGATATTTTTATTTTATGAAATAGCTTACATATAAAATTTAAAAATCCTATCTGAATTTTCAAATATATAAGTGGTAAGAGTATTTCTGACAAATTTGAATTAGAAAACAGACAAGATTGGAAGTATTAAAAAAAAAAAAAAAAGATTGGAAGTATTATTCTCTGTACTGGTTGAGCTCCTCTATACTGTCTCACAAGCTTCTCTGCCCTAGTGTGTGTATGGGTAATATCCACAAAGAAAAATGATTAGATGGAGACCTGAGAATGAGTGTAAAACACCCATATAGCACTATCATATTTAGCATACAATTAATTTGATGTGTAGCGTACTGAAACATTAATTAAGACATAGCTTGACATGAGTTATGTTAATAACTACAGAGCCAGATGTGAGATGAATGCAGAAGATATTTTCAAGAGAAGAAAATCATATTTGATTAGACAAACTAGCTAGGTATTCATGAATATAAAGTGTCCCCCCTTTAATAGGAAAAAGGGCTGGGTAATGGCTCAGTAGAATAAGTGCTTCCCTGGCAAGCGCAAGGGCCTGAGTTGAATCCCTGGTTCCATAAAAAAGAAAAGAAGGAGGAAAGTTCTAAAGAATGAGAAAGAATATTGTTTCAAATTATACTTTTTTACAGTCTCTCTGCTATTCTGTGTCCCTTGTCCTTATTTTTTAATAACTTCATGACAGGGCTTTAATTAGTATCTCACTGAAGGGTAGCTAATATCACCAGTGGTACATGCATGACTGTCATGCCACTTGATGGGACAGTTTGTACATACCACTGGTGGTTCAAGCTAGCCAGCTAGCCAGAATGTGTGTGTGTGTGTGTGTTTATTCTCTCCCCCAACCCCCCGAACCAGGGATTGAACACTCAGGTCCTAGCACTTGCCAGGGAAGCACTTATTCTTCTGAGCCATCTCCCTGGCCCCAGCCAGAACATATTAAGAAAAAAATTTACAGGGTGTGGTAGAGTACACCTGTAATCCCAGCACTCTCGGAAGGTTAGGTGGGAAGATCACTTAGAGTTCAAGGCTAGCCTCATCTATACAGCAAGACCCAGGGGTGGGGAGACACAAAACAAATTATAATTGAGTTTTTTGAATACATGTTAAAAATAAAAATTTAGCATACACAGGAAAATATAGAAATCATATGTAGAATTTGGCAATGCATACACCAATATAATCTCTCCGGAGAATAACTAGAATGTTGTCACACAAGCCATAAAGAACCCCTTCTGTTTCCTCGAGTTAATCTTCATCCAAAAGCATGCAGTGTCCTGATCCTGACCCCCTTCATGCTGGGCATGGAACCTTAGAGCTTTGTGTATGTTTCGTAAGCATATTGAGCTACATCCCTAACCCCTACCTTGACTTCTTTAACCACATTTTTAAACTTTGTGAGTGGAGGAAAGAAAACTAAGATTCACTTTTACCAACTAACAGAATAAACACACAACCTATAGAATTGTTAAAAAATAAAAAAGTTTGGCAGCTACTTCTCAGGCAGAGGGTTAATATCAACAACATATACAGAACTAAAAAAACTGGACATCCCCCAAACAAAAGAACCAGTCAAAAAATGGGCTACTGAAATAAATACCTCTTAGAAAAAAGTACACATTTTTTAAAAAAGTACACATGATCAAGAGATACACACAGAAAAAAGCACATTATCTCTGGTCATTAGAGTAATTCAAATTAAAACCACATTAAAATTCCATCTTATAGGGGCTGGGGAGATTATTCTACTTAATCTGTAGAATAAGTGCTTCCCTGGCAAGCACAAGGGCCTGAGTTCAATCCCTGGTTCTGCTCTCCACCTCTAAATCGCATCTTACTCCAGAAATGTAGCTATCATCAAGAAAATAAAGTAACAAATGTTGGAGAAGCTAAAGGAAAAAAGAAACACTTCTACATTGTAGGTGGACTTACAAATTCATCATTCATTTGGCACAGGGTCTCCCTATGCAGCTGAGACTCATAGTAATACTCCTACCACAGCTTCCTCAGCACTGAGATTACAGGTGTGCACCACTACACCTGGTTTCAGTGGCTGGCACAGTGTGTCCAGGCTTCCAGGGCTGGCACAGCATGCAGTACTGGGGATCAAATCCAGATTCTTGAACTTGCCAGGCAAGCACTTAGATGGCTGAGTTATCTCCCTAGGCTGGGAATGCAAATTCATAAAACCACTATGGCAATGAATATGGAGACTTTTCCAGAAACTAAAACGAGAATGCCAGCTGTGGTGGTACATGCCAGTAATACCAGCACTGGAAAAGCCAGGGCAAGAGGAGGATCGAGAGTTCAAGACTTGCCTGGACTATACAGGGAGACTCCATCTCAAAAATTAACAACAAATACAAACAAAAATCCTAAAGCTATTCTATTTGATCCAGTTACTCCCTTTTTAGGTATCTTTCCAAAAGGGCTAAGCTCATCATATTGCACTGAGACATGCACAACCAATTTTTAGGTAGCACAATTTGTAATGGCTAAATCTTGGAAGTGGCCTATATGTTCATGATAGAATGGATGGCTGAAGAAAATGTGGTTGAGGACTACTCTGTCATAAACATAAACGAGGCATACATGAGAAAAGGTAAAGTGAAGTATAGTTTATTTTATAGGATAACCCCAAAATATAAATACAGAGCAAAATAAAGAACAGACAGAAGTAGGGAGATAGATCCTTCTCATATGAGATGAAGACAGAGGAGAGAAGAACAGGTTAAAAAAATTAAAATGTGTCAAGTGCATGTACTAATTTCCATAAGGGATCACCAGTATTAAAACATTTAAGGTGGGCATGGTGGCAAGCGTGTACAATCTTGCACTACAGAGGCTAGCCAGGAGGACTGCTGCAAGCTTGAGGCCAGCCTGGGCTATATAGTTGATATCCTATCTCAAAAAACCAAGCAAAACAAAAAGAAACATGTACTAATAAAAAAATAAAACCTAGGGGAAAAAAAAGTCATGTACAGTAACAATAACAGTAAAGCACCAAATCAAAAACGACTGTTTCATGAACCATTGTTTGAGGTGACTGTTATACATACTAGCAAAACTGCCAAGTATTCTCAATGTGTGAGTCTTTAGGTAAATCAAAAATTATTTATTACCCAAACAGAAGAAATGTAGGTTTTTCAAGAGAAGGACCTTAAGTTTCATTTATTCTTGAATGTTAAGTATTAAAAAATAAAGAATATAAATGCCCAAAAATATAGACAGATGTCTTACAGAATATACATGGTTTTAAACTTCATCTGTACTACATATTAATTTTTTTAAAGGATCAATGCCAAGAATTAAAGATTTACATATCAGATTCTCAACAATAAAGGCAAGAATATTGCTGAAATAGGGCCTGCCAGATAAATCAGTGGATTAAAGTGCCTGCTTAGGTGTAGAGTGGCAGGGGTTCCATCCTGTGAGCAGTGCTGGCCCCAACCCCATGGCATGCTGAGACTGGATGTGGCGGTGCATGCCTGTAATCCCAGCCGTTGGGAGGTTGAAAACAGGATAATCACTATGAGTCTGATCGACATAGTGAGACCTTGTAGACCCTGCATCAAATGACATGAAAAAAAAAATTGCTGAAGTATAATCCCTAATGTCATTAATTATTCCATTAATTTTAATGAACATACTTCTTTAAAGCAGGGTGAAGGGTTTCGGATTTGTTCTAGCATAGCCCATTTAACCGTTGCTTGTCGAATGTTTCCATCATATTCTCTAGAACTCTGTGTACCACTGGGAGTGCCTCTCGATCGTTCATATCCTGGTTCGTTAAAGTAAGGCTCAGCTACTAATATAAGAGACTGGACAGACACCAACACCTGAAAAATAAAGGAATTATATGGGAACATTTGTACTTCAAGTAAGTTGCTATCTTGCTTTATCCACAGTCACTTTTATAATATTTACGGGATCTCCATGTGCTTCTGTTATCACAAAATTGACTCCATGACTGTATCTTTGAAATACTTATTAAAGCAAAATTAAACCAAGTACAATAAAGTATTATAAAATGATATGTATCTCCTCAGTTTTATATTCCTGAATGCCTGAATAGCTACAAAGATTCTTTTTTTTTTAAATGTATTTAGTGGACTTGTAGTGATTCTCCTGTTTCCAGTCTCCCAAGCACTGGGATTATAGGTGTGCACCACTACCTCCAGTCTCAACTGCAGTCTCAGTGTGCCCTGGGGGTGGGGCCAGCATGGCACAAGGATTCAATTTTTTGAAAAAACAAAAAAAAAAAAAAAAAAGGTTAGTATTTTACTCACTCACATCACTGTCACCTGAAGACATAGCCTTGGCTGGTCTCAAATGCCTGAGCTCAAGTAATCTTTCTGCCTAACTATGTACTTCAGACTGTCTTTGAAATCACTACACAGTCCAGGCTGGCCTCAAAATTTGAAGAGATCTTTCTGCTTTAGCCTCCTAAGCAGTGGATTTCAGGCACTATCACCATCAATTCCACACTTCCAAAATAGTCTTCCAGTGTAGTTTGTTTTAGCCTCTTGGCCTTTAAATAATGTATCATCATCATCATGCTTCTACAAAAGGAGAAAAATTAAATGCCTATCACAAATCTATAAAAAGGTTTATTTACTAAATATTTCTTTGTACACAATATAGTTTTGAGTTATAAAATTGTAGATTCAAATAACTCATTTAAAATTATGTCAGATTCATAGCCTATTTGGTTTAAAACAGACAAGTCCACTAAAGGAACATAAAGAATGGATGTATTCTAGAAAAATACCTCCATGTGAGAAAAATTAAAGTTGAGAAATTGTGATGTTTTCATTAGATAACAAAAATTATTAGCCGCAATTAATAATTAAGTTCAAAATGTAGTTTACAACATACGCTCCTATGTGCCTTTCTCCTACTACTGAATGACATGTCAGCTTATACAACCCTTTTGGAAGCAAATAAATGCACTTATTTTCCTACCTTTGTTTACCTAACGTAAAACAGAAATGTAGAAAAACAACATTTTGACATAGGTCAACTTTACTTAGATGGTGATAATTTATAGTTATCTTTCTTAAACATTTACTTATAACTATGAGCTTAAAATACCATGAGCTAGGATAGGCATGGTGTTGTATGCCTATAATCCCAGCTCTTGGGAGACTGAAGCAGGTGGTTTGCCTGAAGTTTGAAGTCAGTCTGGACTACATATGGAGACTGTCACAAACAAACAAACCCATGAACTGGTTCTGGCAGTGCATGCCTGTAACCTCAGCACTTTAGAAAGCTAAATAAAGCAAGAGGATCACAATTTCAAGCCCAACCTGGGAAATATAACAAAATCCTATTTCAGAATAAGAAGAATAAGAAAAAAACTAAATGGCTAGAAATGCAGGTCAAAGTGAAGGTTCTGGGTTTATCCTCAATACTGCAAGAAAAAAACTAAGCAAACAAATATGCAGTAGCAATAACTGTGTCAACTTCCTAAATGAACAAATGACAAAGTATACAAGCTTATTTGTTCATGTCTTTGCTAGGATCTAAACTGTTAAGACACATCATAAGTAAAACTGGAAATGTGTGATAGCAAAATCTTGGAAACCAAGATGTCCATCACATGAGGAATGATTGAAAAAGATGTATTTCTATATAATGGAGTATTACTCAGCTATTAAGAATGATAAGTTTGAAGCATTTATACTGAAGTGGATGCCACTTAAACATATACTCATAAGTGAAATAAACCAGACACACGTGTGTAAATATCATATAGTCTCCCTAGTATAACAAGCGAAAAGCAGAAATACAACAACAACTAAAATCAATTGAGTCAGATAAGGCAAAGTGAATGGCATATGCTGCAGGATACTAATCAGCTTTTCTTCTGGATGGTTAACAACCTAAGATCACAAGTCAGAGTTGGAGAAATAGAAGAGCCACAAGGCCAGCCAACATTTTGGCTCTAGCCTTTCAAGGTCAGCAAAGACTTAGGACATAG